>OY744566.1:2500-122401 GCA_963556235.1 Cryptophagus acutangulus | reverse complement strand
CCATTTTGAGTTTGTAAAAATTCAGTCTATAATGTTGGCCAAAAAAACTAATATTTAAAGCCTAATTACCAAAATCGCTAATTAAAAACCCATTTATAACCCTGTATAGGCAACCAACAATACAATTTTCTATAATTTGTGTTTTCTTCCAAACTAAAGTAAGTACAACAAACTAAACTACTAATTTATGTTTATTATAATTTATTCTATAGATTTAATGTTTAAAAACTAACAATTAGTGCGTAATTATTATAATTGTAAATTTCTATTAATTTTCCGTGGTGTTTTCAATGTACTGTTTTAGGGATGTTTTGGCTTTATGAGGTGGTACTCAGTGTTTCAAAATGTGTACCACCACATTAAGCCAAAACATCCCTAAAACAGTACATTGAAAACACCACGGAAAATTAATAGATATTTACAATTATAATAATTACGCACTAATTGTTAGTTTTTAAACATTAAATCTATAGAATAAATTATAATAAACATAAATTAGTTGTACTTACTTTAGTTTGGAAGAAAACACAAATTATAGAAAATTGTATTGTTGGTTGCCTATACAGGGTTATAAATGGGTTTTTAATTAGCGATTTTGGTAATTAGGCTTTAAATATTAGTTTTTTTGGTCAAATATTATAGACTGAATTTTTACAAACTCAAAATGGTATTTGGTATTGCTGTAAGTATTATACTTTTTGAAATATAAGCAAAAAACAAAAAAATTAGTCTAAAATAATTAATTAATTAAAAGCTAATTTTTTTATTGACCTGAATTTTGGCGTAGATCTTCATTTAATGATCCCTAATCACCATGCCAAATTTCATAATGATCGGAAAAAAATCGACTTTTTGGCCAAAAAATGTTCAAAGGGGTACCCCTTTGAAAATTTTCTATTTTAATTTTTTTTCGAATATTTTGATAAAATTTGATAGGCAGATGCATAACAATGCGCTGAATCGATAAGTCTTAATCCGTTTTTAAATCGGAGTTATAGTTTCGGAATTATCGCAAAAAGAATGGAAAAATAATAATAATAATAATAAAAATCGCCGAAAAGGACTTTTTCCGGCAACAAACAAAAATGCGCGAATTTTGATCAAATTTGGCATGTGTATGTAGAAAATTCAGTAGAATCCAACAAAGCAATCCGCTTCTGAATCGGAGTTTTAGTTTTTGGGTAATTAATTTTTTAAATAAAATTATAAAATTGTATGTATGAAAATGCAGAAATATTATTTCCTAATTTTTTTGGTTCTTAACTTCTGAACTATAAAAGTTCTGGAAACTAAACTGAATTGGGGACGCCTGAAGCTTAAAGTTTCCATAAAAAAAAATTGGAAAATGCAAACGACGCTTAGGGTCGCAAGGCGTCGCAACGCCAAAAACTAAATTTTTTTGGAAACTTATCAAAAACTTTTAGTCATTTAATAATTATTTATTAATTAAATATATTTTGATAATCCTTTCCCAAAATAAGCCCTCAAAATATTCACATCAGTCTCGATTGGGGTCGAGCGGTTTGCAATCTATGCTATATTAACCGCTGAATTCCTCTGGATTGGAATCGCGGATATTTTACTTTCCGATAATTGTTAGGGCCCCAAGGATCGTCATCTTTGTGTTTTTTTCTGGTTGGGGCTTCTGATTGTGCCTAAGATTGGCTTCCAATTTAGGTTAAAGCCTGGAAAATGAATTGGACAATTCTATATACTTGCAAACATGAAACCTTTTGTATCGCTAGCTTTGTTTTTGTCTTTTAACTACAATTTGCATATCTACATTAAAGGGGCTTTTTTTTTATTAGAAGTTTCAAGCAGTTTCGCAAACTGTATTGAACTTCGGTATCTCATGTTTTATAGAACTCAACTGTATGGTAGGGCTTTGGATCGAAAGACGAAGGATCGAAAGGACGTCGTTTTTAAGAATGTAAAGCTGCTAGGGGCATATTTTGTAAGACTAAGCTTGAAATTGGATTGCGATTTGCGACTAACCTAATTTTGCAACGAACTGAAATTGCAACTATTTCGGCATGTGAGAACGAATTACCATGTTATGTAATTTAACCAACCCCCTTTAACATATCCCCGTTGTCAATTTGGACGGTAAAGAGCCCCAAAGTCATTATTTTGAAAATTTTGAAATTTACAAATTGATTTTTTTTTTGGCCGTCTATGGGGCCAAGGAGCTGTTGGGGGGTAAATTGGGGTCAGGGAAACCATAAATTGTGATTAGAAATACGTTTTGAAGCGTAATTTATTAATTATATCAATTTAAACAAACTAGCAATTAAGGTTATTGTATTCTCCTCCACGGTTAGCCGTAAAATTTTTAGTGATTTTTAAATTTCCAAAATTTTAATTACGCTTTGAATTTGTTTGCAAATACTTTTAAGGGGTTAATAATGCCAATTATGAGCCTCATGAATTGTTTATTTGGAATTTTATAGATAAATAGCAATTTAAAAACTTTTAATCTAGGGATTTTCTAGTTATTTTTGAATAACTATAAATAGAGGTGGCAGCCCTTGGTACTATCAGTTGCCGTTTTCTTGTTGATCAGTGAGGAGCAATCTGTGTCGCTCCTGCCTTTATTTTTTATTTGTGCTTTAGTATAGTTCTTTATTTAATAATAATTAACTTTACTTCGCTCTACGGTATCGCGACAGAGCGAAAGTAAATATAAAAAGTGTGCTTTTGTGTAGTGAATAGTGAAGGTGCAAATTGGTTCGATTTTTTGAAATAGTGCTATAAGGGTCTGTTTAATAATAAGTTACATTACTTTCTCTACGGTAAAGAGGAGTAAATATAAATCTTTGTGATTAGTGAAAAGTGCAGCAGTAAAGCTATGGAGTCAGGAGTATTCGAGGAATCATCTTAAACTACCCATTTTGATTTGGACATGCTTTAGTTGGAATTGGGTGAGTTTATTATTTGTTAATTGTATCTAAGAAGGAGCAGTTTGAGTTTGACATGTTACCTAAAAATGCAGTAGAGTTATGGCTAATAACCTTAAGCTCTATATACATCAATGTTTCTTTGGAACTTAGTATATTTTATTTTAAACGCAGATCTAATTAAAAAATTAGGTACTTGGTCGTAACTTAAATTGCTTATTGAGAAGTTTCTGGTTATTTTAAGGAATTGCCACAGTTGGAATCGAGTTTGTTGATTCTACATTCATTCTGATATATAGGCAACCAGCAATTCATTCTATTATAATTTTTTGAATTGTATTCCCTAAACTAATTAAATTGAATTTTTAAGTGTAACATATAGTTAATAGATATAATCTATAAATCCAATTAAATGCAATTATTATAATATTTAATTTAGTCTTGGACTGTTTGAATTATTATTCGAATAATTAGTTTCATGCTAAGATTCTTTAGGTTTTCCAGTTTTCCCATTTTCTTTCTATCTTATTTAATAAATTAATTAGTTACAAACTAATTTATCTTATTTCGTGGTAATTCTTTTCTGATGAATTCCTTTTGCGCGTTTTTGTTCAAATTAAGTTGGCCTTAGATTAAACATCATTGATTTAGGGGTCTGGTAGAAATTTATAGTAAAGTGGCTGGCAAAGAATTTTCTTCCACAATCTTGCTAGTTTTTGTCGAGAAATTAAAATATTATACCATCGAGCATCATGTCATACCATCGCGGTGTGGTATACTATTTGTATATCGCCGCTCCCGACCATTCCAACTCTACGTCTATTGATTAAATGCCGCCCGAATGACTGACAGACAGCGCTCTTAAATCCAAATCGTCGAAAGAACTGCGGCTAAGCTAGGTGGTTGTAATTGCAACGTGAGTTCCTGAATAGAAATTCAGCAGTGTTAGCTAATAGGACAATAGTGCGAATTCGCAATTTTCATTGTGAATCAATCGTTAATTAATTAGTATAAGCAACAAAATACCTGAGTAATAACACAAAAAGTGCGGCCAAAAGTGTGGTTAGAATAT
Source organism: Cryptophagus acutangulus (assembly GCA_963556235.1). Lineage (NCBI taxonomy): Eukaryota > Metazoa > Arthropoda > Insecta > Coleoptera > Cryptophagidae > Cryptophagus > Cryptophagus acutangulus. The sequence goes on along the minus strand of OY744566.1, from coordinate 118,432 downwards.
GTGACATTGTGACATATGCACTACTCTACCGTAGTTCAAATGCACCATTTTGCGAATGTCAGTTGTCGTTAATGTACATGTTTTTATTTAAATAAGTAATTTACTTAATATAATTGAGTAACAATAGCAAGTGTAAGTCGATAATTAACTAGTTAGTGAACCTAAGTGAAGAGAATGTCGAATACCTCAAATAATCTATTTAACATCGATTGTCATTCCACCGAAAGACCAATTTCACCGGTATTGGGTTTGGGAACAAACAAACGAAGAAAACGCCGAAATCCAGGCATTTCGAATGAAAACCGTACACAAGACGCCTTCAGCCTAAATGAAAACAGTTTCAGACCTAGCCAAAACAGAGATGTCGTCCAACGTTTAGAAGAACTCGAAACAATCGATAACCGAAGACAGAACGTTCACAAAGCTTTTGCTAAACAGGACGATGCTAAATTAACTTATAAAGAGTGTGAAATACTTGAAGTGCCAGTGCCACAAATAACGGAAAATCTGATTAATCCTGCCAACTTTGTCCCAATTCCAAGACTAGAATTGAAGGAATTTGACGGAAATTCCACATTTAAAGCCGTCAGCGGTAAACCGATAACCATCCTACAATCTTCATTGAATAAGCAGACGGCTTTGTTTGATGACATTCTAAATTGTTCACCAACAACTAGAATCAACAAACATAATTATTTAAATAAATCTAATAGTGATTTAAGTGGAGACGAGCAAAAGTCTAACAATAAGAAGCATTTGCTTGGCGATTTGTTTTTGCCATCTCCGAAAAAATTAAAACCATGTTTTAATGAAATTGTAATAAAAGACATGTCTGAAGAATACTTGAATAGCGTTCCATCCACTTCAACGGGGGGTTTTACAACAATAGTGGCTGCTGCAAAAAAGAAGCAAGGTAATTTATTTATCTTATCATTTATTATTTGATTTCAAAAAATGTATTTGTTTGATTATGTAACTACAATTGGGATTTCCTTTTAAAGCGCCTAGTTGCATTGGGTTTCAAACTGCTGCTTTTGGTAAAATTAAATTGTCAAATCAGGCTTTGAAAAAAGCAGAAGCGATGTATAATTCTATAAAAATTGAAATGGATAAAGAGAATGTCTCGGAGAATGTATTAGATTCTCGATTAGACCGTAAGACATCATCAGCAGATAAAAGTTCTAGTCAAAGCCGAGGTCAAAGCATAGAAATTAAATCCGATGAACCAATTATAGTGCTAAAAGAAACTCAAAATAGCTTATTTCCAGTTAAAATTGAGAATAAAACTAAATTATCTAACAATGAATTGAACAAAGTGCAAGGAATTTTTGATGATTTTTTGCAAGATGATTTTCACTTTAAAGCGCCTAGTTGCACTGGGTTTCAAACTGCTGCTTTTGGTAAAATTGAATTGTCAAATCAGGCTTTGAAGAAAGCAGAAGCCATGTATAAGTCTGTAGAAAAAGAACTCGATAAAGATATGGTATTAGACCTTAAGAAATCAGCTAAAAGTTCTACTAAAAATCTACAAGTTAAATCCGAGGAACCAATGGGGGAGCTTAAAGAAACTCAAAATAACTTTGCACTTAAAATTGAGAGTAAAAATATAATATCGAACGATGAATTGAACAAAGTGCAAGACGATTTTCTTGATTATGGTTTGGAGAATGATTTTAATTTTAATGCACTTAGTTGCCAAGGGTTTCAAACGGCTGCTTTTGGTAAAATTAAATTGTCGAATAAGGCTTTGAAAAAAGCAGAAGCAATGTTTAATTCTATAGAATTCCAAGTAGAGGACGAAATGAAATCTGTGCCTTTAGATGAAGAAACGTTTATAAAAGAATCGAATAAATCTATTCCAAAAGCTTTGAAAAATAGCTATTTAGCAGGCATAACAAAATGCCAAACTTCTGGACCAAGTTGCTGCAATTTTCAAACAGCTGCCAATAACACAATTATAGAGAATCAAGCTTTGCGAAAAGTAGAATTGGTAACGTTCAATTCTACCGAATTAAGCAATGCAAATTTAGCAGATCCATCGAAATCCATCACATCCATCGACGAGCCAATAATAGAAACCCAAAACAGTTTAACTCCATTAAACCAATGCGCTACCAAAAAGACCCTAGGGGTTTCTGGATGTAAACTGTCGAAACTAAACGAAACAAAGCTGCAACGTGCTAGACTTTTATTCGAAGATGAAAACTCGTCTGCTGAATTTATGCGGAAACCATTTACTTCCACTCCAGTTCGAAGAAATCTGGCTCAAAAATACGACACTCTAGAAGAAACAAGCTTAATTGATTCTGCTTTGACTCCAATTAAGCGCAGTTTTCGAAAATTGGAAGAAACTGTACAAGTGAAGGATTGTTCTATTATTTTTCAAGCGAAGGGTGGTGAACTTTTGAGCGGACTTTTAGAGGAAAAGGCGATTCTTGAGGAGAGATTGAAGATTATTAATGGTAGGGTTGCGTTGGTTAGATTGCATTGCTGCGAGATGAAAAGTGTACAATCCAAAAGGTTGGTTATTTTATTAATTTTATTTGTAATTTAATTATTGGTGAATTAAATACTAGGCAAAAAAATGGATTGCTTTGGGAGGCTAAAACTAAAAATGCAAACAAGCTTAGTTTGAGAGATTTTGTGGCTCAAGAAAAACCGGGCACTATTCTTGGTAAAACTATTAGCAATAAGATTTTAATGGAAATTAATCCAAGCAATAGCACAAAAATCACCTTTACTAAGTATACATAACTAACTTTTCATTTGGCCTTCAATACTAAATAGAAAATGTTTTATAGTGAGGACCTGCAATTTGAATCGAGCGAAGGGGCATTTTTAGTAGCGAATTCCAAAAATCAAATGGGCCTCACTGAAATTGAGTTTGCCTTTAAATCAATGCCAGGCGTAGACCCTCGCCTTTTACACCCAAACTGGATCGAAAACCACTATAAATGGATTGTGTGGAAACTTGCTAGTTACGAGCGAGCTTTTCCAAATTATTTTACTAAATCTCTAACATTGGACAATATTTTATTGCAATTAAAATATAGATACGACAGGGAAATTGATCGGGCTGAACGTTCAGCTTTGCGAAAAATATTCGAAAAGGATGATGTGGCTGGCAAGCGAATGGTGCTATGTGTGGCCACTATTAAAAATGTTTGTTTTACCATAGAATCTAATATATAGCCCATTAATTAATTGGTGATTAATTATTCTAGGTGGGGTTTGCTCATTTTGAGCTGCAATTAACAGATGGCTGGTACAGCATTAGAACTGTAATAGACAAACCACTCGCATCTCAAGTTTTCACCAATAAAATTAAAGTTGGAACGAAATTAATCACTTGTGCTGCTGAGATTTTTAATTGCGATGCGGGTGTCCATCCGCTAGATGTAAGAATAATTAAAAGTTTATTTATTTCAAATTTAAACTAATTAAAATCTAGGCGAGCGATTCAATTTATTTAAAAATAAATTACAATGCAACTAGACGAGCTCTATGGCATACAAAATTGGGTTACCAGAAAATGTTGGCCCCATTTCCAATACATTTAAAAACAATTCATTCAGATGGTGGCTTGATTCCCTGTGTCCGATTTTTTATTGCTCGAGTATTTCCCGTGCGTTTTATGGAGCGACTTGATGACCACAAAACTGGTGCGCGAATTTTAATTTTATTTATCAGTACTGGTTGTTACTGTTTGTTGTTTTAGTATGGCGCAATCGGAAAGCAGAGGAATATAGAGCGCAAGAATATGAGAGTTTGGTGGCCAAAAAGGCTGAAGAATTAGCGGAGCTTGCTTGGACCGAATTGCATGCAATTAAAGAAAGTAGCATTGCAGAGAAGGTGGTTCATGGTAATATTGACGAAGTAGATTGTGCAGAGACTCTGTATGGGATTATGAAAAATTCGAAGGATCCTGAAACGTTTGAGGTATTTTTTTTTTGTTATTATATTGGTATAATTAGGTATCTAGGTATAGTACCTACCTATTTATACCTAGCTTTTTTTAATATTTTAATAGAAAACGTTGAGCGATTATCAAAAGTCTTTGGTGCAGTCTTATATGGGTGATTTGCATAATGAGAAACAGATGCAGGTGATGGTTAAAGTGCAGGATGATTTGGCTAGTTTCAAATTAAAAAACAGAAAAGTTTCGGCACTTTTGCAATTAATTGTAATGGATCATGAGGAAATTAAATTTAATTTCTCAGTATGGGATCCTAACGATATGCATTTTCAGTTGCTTAAAGAGAAACGTTGCATTGTGGCTTATAATGTACAACCAAGGTATCTACCTAGATAAATATACCTACTACAGTTATTTATAGGTACCGAATTTAAACAATTTCGAAAATTTTAATATTATTTTATTAGATCGAAAGGGGATTTATCTTCCAATTCTAAAACGATATTCCGGAATGTAGATGCAATTGTACCAGCAGAATTCATGAGCAAATTGCAACGCCAATTAATACAAATTACTTCATTGTTTAATGAAGATGATATCAGTGATTTTGATACAGTGGGAATGGTTGTAAAAATCAAAATCGACGAGGATTGTCAAGAAGTTTGGCTAGCTGATTTGACTTCAAAGTATAATTATTCATTCATATTAGTTCACATTATTAATATAATTATTTTTGTAAGGTTGTTGCTGGTACGGATAAATCTAAGCCCATCGCAGTGCCTTATTTTAAATAATGTAACTAGACGCCAGGTGGTTTCAGTTTGTAATTTATTGTTCCTCAAAAGGCATTCTGATTTTGCTGAGGCTTTTGGCGGTTTCAATACGATTTTTTCTAGCCATTCAAAGTACAAACATTTGCAGGATGGGGTGGAATTATTCAATGAAAGTTTGCTAGAGGTATTTATAAGGGGCATCGTTTCAGTTCCTAGATATCATCAAAACTGTTGTGATGTGAGATAAGGAAGTTAGTAATTTATTTTTTAATTTTAGGGTAATATTGGGAGGCTCCTGGAAGACTGTGATAACAAAATACAATTAAATACCGATAATACAAGTTTTTCGAGCCTTTTTGAAAACGACGATGGCACTTTGGTTTATGATAGAACCACCAGTACTGATATTGCCATGTCGTTAATGAATATTGATAAGTTTTTGTAATTAATGCAGACATTAGAATGTATTACTGGTTGCCTACCCTTCCTTCCACTCAGTGGATTGAACACGTGTTTCATTTATTTCTTGTATTAAACTAACATAAGTAACAGTTAATTATTTAATTTTTAATAAAAGTTTATTAAGTTTTGGTACAGTTTAACTTTCGCAAAATTGCAGAATATTGTAATTTTCATTTCTTTTGTTTATTTACTATAAATGTTATCAAATCACGTGATGTGTCATATGACAACTGGTGGCCTGCAATGTCACCTATAAAAAGACGACGTTTACTGTAATCTTGTTTATTTGTTGTTTTTTGGCTGCATGGTATGTATACGTTTAACAATAATTAGTTTAAACGATAAACTTTGATATTATTTAATTTTAATGTAGAATTTCACTTGCGCTGCAATGGCTTCAAGAGATAAAGCAACTAATCAATTAGTTGACTACAAGAACAATACCAAGGTGAGCTTTTATTTAATTGCTTTAATAAATTCTATTTATAAGTTAAGTATCATGTTTACATTTACAATTAGTTGATTAGAAAAATTCCATTTAATATTTTATTTACAACAGTCGATTTTGCAATTAATGTGGCCAACTGTAGGTAGAGTTTAAAGTCCTAATTTTTAAAATTGGAACAAATTTACAAAGACCGGTCTTTGGTTGATAAATTAAATTTATAGCAAGTGAAAGTGTAAGTTGCTCTCAATTAACTTGTATGTAGCAAGTTACATAAATCTAGCTACAATATAATACCTCTATACATTGATTAAGAAAATTTTATTTCGAATTGGAAATAATTGCATATAATCAATGGTTATTAAAAAAAAACGCGTAAACAATTAAAGGTCATTTCAAGTCATATGCAAAATAACAATATGATGATATGCTATAATTATTAATAAATACAGAAATAATCTTCTAGTATTTTTATATTGTCGTGTTGTCGTCGTGGTTTGCTATTTATTTAATTAAAAGTTACACATATTACGATACGACCATTATTATTCCAAATATATGGCTGATAAGAAATCATTTTTGTTTGTTCCACAGGAAAATTGACTGAAATTTTTGTTAGGAAACACCACTTGAATAATATGAACAAACAATAACAACAACAAATTAGATTAGCGAGTGCTGAAAGCTTTCTGATTTAGATTGCTAATTTGCATTAAAATGGTATCGAAATTAATGAATTTGTACTTGTGTTTATAACTAAGTCAATAATCATGTTGGAAATGTTTGTTTAGAATATTATTATAGTATATAGGTACCTATTAAATTTATGTATACCAATATTGATTATTATATTATGCCGTCTGTAATAATTCCGTTACATCATAAAATTGCCCAATCACTGTATTATTATCAGATTCATTGTAGGAAAATTCTTGAGTGCAGTATAGATAGAGGCAAGTCGGTTATTCAATTTTTGAATATATTATTGTATTGACTCATTTGAATATAAGTTAGCACGAAACAAAAATCATTTTTAATTACTTGCATTTTATTATTTTAATTTATAGCCATTTAATTATAAACTCTTTCACTGAATTATAGAACGATGGTGCTTCAGCCACAACCGGCCACGGTGCCCCATTAATTCAAAAAGATGCTACTATGACTGTTGGCCCACGTGGCCCCGTCCTATTACAAGACAACGCTTTCCTTGATGAAATCGCTCATTTCGATCGGGAACGCATTCCCGAGCGTGTAGTGCACGCCAAAGGAGCCGGTGCTTTCGGCTACTTTGAAGTCACCCATGACATCTCGAAATACACCGCTGCGAAAGTATTTAACCAAATCGGCAAGAAAACGCCGATAGGTGTCCGATTTTCGACTGTAGGCGGCGAAAGTGGCTCCGCCGACACCGTCCGCGATCCACGCGGTTTTGCTGTTAAATTCTACACTGAAGACGGAATTTGGGATCTAGTTGGCAATAACACACCAATTTTCTTCATAAGAGACCCCATTTTATTTCCGAGTTTTATCCACACGCAAAAGCGCAACCCGCAAACTCATTTGAAAGACCCCGATATGTTTTGGGACTTTATGAGTTTGCGCCCCGAAACGATGCATCAATGTTTGATTTTGTTCGCGGATCGCGGTATTCCGGATGGGTATAGGTACATGAACGGCTATGGCAGCCACACTTTTAAATTGATCAATGCGGATGGCAAATCAGTCTACTGCAAATTCCATTACAAAACCAATCAAGGCATTAAGAATTTGGACGTGAAAAAAGCTGAACAACTTTCTGCAACTGATCCAGATTATTCTATCCGCGATTTGCACAATGCAATTGCTAATGGGAAATACCCAGAGTGGAACATGTCCATTCAAGTTATGAGCGCCGATCAAGTAGCGAGTTGCAAATTCAATCCGTTTGACTTGACCAAAGTCTGGCCGCATTCTCAATTTCCTTTGATACCTGTTGGCAAACTAGTTTTGAACCGCAATCCGTTGAATTATTTCGCGGAGGTGGAGCAAATTGCGTTCAGTCCAGCACATTTGGTGCCTGGAATTGAAGCGTCGCCTGATAAGATGTTGCAAGGCAGATTGTTTTCTTATGGCGATACGCACAGACATCGCTTAGGTGCGAACTATTTGCAGTTGCCGGTCAATTGCCCGTTTATGGTGAGGAATTATCAGCGAGACGGACCGCAAGCTGTGCAGAATCAAGGTGGCGCGCCAAATTATCATCCGAATAGTTTTGGGGGCCCTGAGAATGATTTGAGAGCGTTGAAGTTGTCGCCGGCGGTTTCGGTGGCTGGGGAGGTGGCAAAGTATGATAGTGCGAATGAAGATAACTTTTCGCAGGCCACTGATTTTTATCAGAGGACTTTGGATGATGCCGCCAAGGAGAGATTGGTTTCGAATTTGGCAGGCAATTTGGCTGGTGCTGCTGATTTTATACAAGAAAGGATGGTTAAGAATCTGGAGCAAGTGCACGTTGAATTGGGTAAGAAGGTTGCTGGTTGTTTGAATACTATTAAACGCACTAGGGCTAATTTGTAAGGGTGGGTGACGGATATCGATTTTGTGTTCTGGCGGGAGTGAGGATTTGATTTATGGTTTTGAATTTAAATATACAAATATGTTTTATCAGTAGTTGTGTGGTTTTATTGTTCTTGTATGACCTTTTGGAAACTTAATCACTCACAAGGTGGGTGGCGGGTGTTTGGTTAAGAGGGTGCCTAGTTAATACACCGAAAATGAATCTAGGTTTAATAAAAATAAATTGGTTTTATGGTATATATATTTATATATATTGTTTATTCACAACTTTTTTGTACACTATCTAAGACTTAACATTTTCACAACATCAAAAAATGTTCAAAATTCCGCTCACCACCAAACAAATTAACTTAAAAAGATGACAAAATACTGAAAAGTTGTAGGATATACATAATATAATGGATATTGCTACGTTTCGTTCTAAAGTTCGCAACAGTTACAAACATTATTTTATTGGAATGTTCATTTCCACTTAATTTGTTTAATTTTTACAACAAACAAAAATAATCTACATCTTAATTAATCGTGCTAGAACATAATCATCTAAAATATAATACAATATTGTCTTAAAGTTGAGGGCTGGCTTGGAGTACTAGAATGAATTTGTTTTGAAGCTTAAATATACTTTACAGTACGTGTGTTACATGATAATTATTTACAAAATTGCACCAAACAAAATTAAACTACGTGGACAATAATTTCATAACGCACATTCTTTCCTGTAACAAATAACAACAAAAAAATAAAATAAACTAGTGACGCGAATCTCTTGGGTAGAACTCAGCCAAAGTAGCCGCTGGAATACGTTTTAACATTTCCTTGGGGAAAATACGCAGCAACTGCCAACCAATATCTAACGACTCGAAAACGGTACGATTCTCATAATTGCCCTGTGCAATGAAATTCTTTTCGAACTTTGTCAAGAACTCCAAGTACAAAAGATCGTCTGGAGTCAAGGCCTCCTCGCCCACCACTGCTTTCATCGCTTGCACATCTTTACCAATGGCATAACACGCGTACTGTAATCATTTCATGATATTCAAACAACTAATGGTAATCATTCAATAAAAAAATACTAACCAATTGATTGGAGACATCAGAGTGATCTTTGCGGGTCATATCTTCGCCAATGGCCGATTTCATCAAACGAGACAACGATGGCAACACATTAATTGGGGGATAAATTTGACGATTATATAATTGACGATCAACATAAATCTGTCCTTCGGTAATGTAGCCGGTCAAATCGGGAATTGGATGAGTAATATCATCGTTAGGCATAGTTAGAATTGGAATTTGTGTAATAGAGCCATTGCGACCTTCTACGCGGCCAGCACGTTCGTAAATTGTCGCCAAATCAGTGTACATGTAACCAGGGAATCCACGACGTCCGGGCACCTCTTCACGAGCCGCAGACACCTTAATTCATTACCATTTACGTTAAGATTAATGTTATTGATATAAGAACGATATATTTCAACTTTGTACACGACAGCACAATATTGTACCTACCTCACGCAGAGCTTCAGCATACGATGACATATCAGTTAAAATAACCAACACATGCTTCTCACATTGATAGGCCAAAAATTCAGCTGCAGTCAAAGCCAAACGCGGCGTAATAATTCGCTCAATAGTCGGATCATTAGCCAAATTCAAAAACAAGCAAACATTCTCCATTGAGCCATTCTCCTCGAAATCTTGCTTGAAAAACCTGGCCGTCTCCATATTCACTCCCATAGCAGCAAACACAATGGCAAAATTATCCTCATGATCATCCAATACCGCTTTACCAGGCACTTTCACCAAACCAGCCTGTCTACAAATCTGCGCCGCAATTTCATTATGCGGCAAACCAGCTGCCGAGAAAATGGGAATTTTCTGGCCACGTGCAATCGAATTCATCACATCAATTGCCGTAATACCCGTCTGAATCATTTCCTCGGGATAAATACGCGACCAGGGATTAATGGGCTGGCCTTGAATGTCGAGGAAGTCCTCAGCTAAAATTGGGGGCCCTTTATCAATGGGTTTACCCGACCCGTTGAACACGCGACCAAGCATGTCTTCGGATACAGGCGTGCGCAAAATATCGCCGGTGAATTCGCAAACGGTGTTTTTGGCGTCGATGCCCGAAGTGCCCTCGAACACTTGGACGACTGCTTTGGATCCGCTGACTTCCAAGACTTGACCTGATCGCAGACTGCCATCAGCCAGGCGCAATTGAACGATTTCGTTGAATTTCGGAAACTTTACATCCTCCAAAATGACCAAAGGGCCATTTACTCCAGAGACGGTCTTGTAAGCTGCAATTTAGGAATTTCAGTGTCAGGCGGGTGGAAGGCGTGGTTTATCATGGGATCTGTCACGTGACTTTCTAAACAGCTGATTAAGGGAAGGGACCAATTGACTAAAATCGATGTCAAAAATGCCTTTACAAGGACTTGGTTTCAATAGATGGAACTTCATTTTAGGTAGTTATAAGACTGCCTTGAGTTCGATTCGATTTGCTAGTCATATGACCTATTTGAAAATGTCGTCCATTTCAAAATTGGACCCACCCAAGTTGTGAGGCTTTGATTTAGGTGGACTGAGATTATAAGAATTAGATTGAGTGTACTTACTGAGTCTGGGTTGTGAAATGAAGTCTCGGGAAACAGCCAAAACATGTTCCCTGTGAGCTTGTCTTGCGTTCAATGTTTGGGCCATTTTTGACAAACACGTCTTCTATGGACCAACAAATTTCAGCAACTGCAGAAATATCGGTTTCACGTGCTATCACATGATCACTTTGATTGGATTAAATTGCAATAGATGGCGCTTGCTTATTTCATATATATAACTAATATACCAATTAATTTAGCAATTTTTAGTTATCTCATTGTAATTTTAATTATGTTGAATAGTTTTATTTAATTATTTACGCTTTACAAAAATATACTATATTCATTATAGTGTAGTAAGTTTTGTATAGATGACAGCACTAACTATTTTTCAATACTTTATTCATTTAATTAATGCAAAATTTAATTATGCATAACAACTACTTTCCCAAATTTGAAGTTGAAGCAAATTTCGTTTGCCTAATGTCATAGAATTATATTACAAATCAAACAATAATGCAAAGCACTTATTTACTTTCAATTAAATATTCAATCCAATTGAATTGAATGAGACTATCGCCGTATTTTAAAGGTTTAGGTATCCTATTAATTGACTTCGACAATGAAGCATTACGGTTGGATTTGCTTACTGGCTTTCCCATTCATTTTAATGGTTGAATCTCGAATTCAAGCAATCAACTACTTTATTCATAACAAAAAGGTGAAGAATTTTACAATTAATACCATAGACAACTACAAAAACAGCTCTACTACATTTTGGATAGAATACAATTACTATTTCCACGAAAACGAAGTTAAATCGCCTAATTATACAGAAACATGTCTAAAAGTCGGTGTTTTTCTGCAAGAATCCACCAAATTCGATTGCCGCATTTCCAAAACATATCAAATTACAGGATTCAGCATCGACGTGATTAAATGGCTGCAGACTAAATTCAAATTCAACTTGAAGTTTCTAATTTTAAACAATACATCCGAATTGGAAAAATCATTACTATCGCAAGAAATTGATATTGCAATTTGTCATCCTAGTTTTCCATCAACCACTAACATGGACGTTTCGGCTTTACATCCAACTTTAAAAAGCAAGTAAGTTTGTATATTTATTTATAATTTTGTTATATATTTTAATCAAACTTTTCTGGCTCCTATCAGACTTTTATTATTTAAATATGTGAAGTTATGTTAAATCTAAATTTTAAAATATTTTCTATATAGGCACTTACTGATTTACAAGCCCAGAAAACTGAATTTCACCGAAGACATCTTTATCTTGACTTTTGCCGGATCCCTTTGGCTTGTTTTCCTAATCCTCCTAATAATTCTGGCAGTATTTCTGCGAATTAGTACAACAAAGTATGCAATGCTGCATCCGAAATACGAAGCTTGGTCTTGGGTTGAAATTACTTTGTGGGCAATTGCTGCCGCTTGTCAGCAAGGATTGAGTCACACTCCAAGCGGATTTGCAAGCTGCTGTATTTTCTTCTTAGGTTACCTTACTGCATACTTGCTTTATACTGGATTTGCAGCGGCAATCACTTCTTTGCTTTTACAACACGACAATCACTACTCTTTGGACTTATTGAGCTTAAATGCGGAGAAGTTTACACTTATTTGCTTCGACGATTCCAAGTTTATGACTCGAAGCTTGCAAGAACAATTTGTAAGTCGTTATTTTCAAAAAATTGACAGTTTGAATGACATATGTTCAATGTTGCCAACACTACAAATTTGTCTCTAAACTAACATTAACATAGTTGTTAGGCAACTGGTAAAACAATACCGATTTGTATTATACTAAATTCCAATTATTTTAATTGTTACAGAAAAGAACTATTTATGTGGAGAAATTGGAGAATGTGTTTGATTATTTGAATCAGGCTTATACAATTGGTTTAGTTCCAGAAATACTAATTAATCAACAAGTAGCAGCCAAATTTTTGACCACAAAATTGGCACATTTGGCTTACCAGAAGAGCTTTTTTATGTTACGAAATAACACTTATAAAAAAAGCTTCAACTCTGTGTAATGATATTTAGTAGTTAATTAATTTGTTCAAGTAATTTTAGACTTGTAGGCTGTTTAGATTGGTTGAAAATGGAGTTTTGCAAAATATGCTTAAAAGGAACAAACGAAATAAACCTCGCATTAATGTCATTCCGGGCTATTCTAGTGCTGGAAGAGAACATGTGGGTTCTGCGATGCTTATTTTATTAGGTGGTATTTTATTTTCGGTTATATTCTTATTTTCTGAATGCATATTCGGTTGGTATAAAAGAAACCGCAAAATTATTGGATTGTAAATTAATTTAACAAGTTCTAACTTAATTTAACTTAAATCTAAATTAACCTAATCGTTGTTAACTAAAAAACTATCACAAAATTCACGTAGAAATTTTTAGAACACTTTGTGTATTGCTGGTTGCATATTTGCTGTTGGCAATTTTTTGAAATCGATTTTAATAGTATATTTATGATTTTTCGGTTTTAACAATACGTCTTTGAAATTAAAATCATAAAAAATTAAATTTAAAATTTGAATATCGCGCTATGTACCTATCCTGGACCTCGTTAATTTTTGTTATGTTGGTAAGCCTCTCGGTGTTGCAAGTTTGATGTGGACGGTACGGTTTCAGAGATGCTCCACAATATTCGTTAATTTTGTATGAAAAAGACTTACAGACTTCAATAAAAAGTGCTAAAGTTAAAGTATAATAGGTAGCAAGTGTTTTAAAACATAAATTACAGGTGAGCTAAACATTTTAGTATCATATTTCTGTAATTGTAAATTGTGAATGCTTGCTTTGAATTTCTCCATTATGGTCGTATGATCCACTTGCGCGCGGCGAAACTTTGCAAGCAAGTTCATTTTTCTGTTGTTGGTGTCGCTCTTTTCGTTGCAAGTATGGCGGACCTTTTAGTTCAATTACAAAAGTGCTTCATAAAATTACTCAATTTGAATGAAATAGAACTTGAGACTTAAATTAAAAGCAAGGAAGTTAAAGTATAATTAGTAGCAAATGTTTTGAAACATAAATTACGGGTGAGCGTAACATTTTAGTATCATATTTCTGTAATTGTAAATTGCAAACGCTTGCTTTGAATTCTTACGCGATGGTTGTGTGATCTATCTGCTCGCGGCCCCATTCCGCAAGCAAAGCAACTCCTTTTATCATTATTCGGACATTTTGTTGCAAATATGCAAGTATTTGCGATCGTTCAATTCAGTTACAAAAGTGCCCCACAAAATTAGTTAATTATTTATATTATCTATCATGATTAGTTAAATTACAAGCATTATTTAGTTACATTTTAAATGGCGGAATTTTTGTACAATAATACATTCGATTTAATGTGTGCCGACAACCGATGCAGCCAGCTCAGCGCTGAGGCACTTTGGCTATGCGGCGACCAGCGACCTGCTGTCAAACTCAGTCTCTCTCCGGACTCGGTTTGGTGCCAACGTTCGAAAGCAAGGCAACATTCTGCAAGCAAGGCAACTCCTTTTATGATTATTCAATCTTTTCGTTGCAAATATGCAAGTATTGCGATCGTTCAATTAAGTTACAAAAGTGCCCCACAAAATTAGTTAATTTTGAATGAATGTAATAGAACTACTGACGTAAAAGTAAACTTTATATTTTATTACTATATTTCTGTATTGGTAAATTGTGAGCACTTAGTTTGAATTCCTAAGCGTATTTATTAACAAATAATGATAGATTAGTAATAACGTATTTAAAGTATTTAAAAATTCTGTCTCTGTCCGTTCTCGGTGCGGTGCAGGCGTTCGAAAGCGCTCGGTCCATTTCAAATATTTTACATTTTACGGTGATTTTACTTAAATTAAATTATGTTTTACTTTGTTTCAGGATATTCGGAGGATTAAAATAATTTCTAATGGTTTGCACCGGTCATCAAGGGTCCATTCTTGACGAATAAAGCGGATCTACTGGAATTCACTGGTAAGTTTATTATTATCAATACAATTAAATTTTATTTTATTAATTATGATTTTTTATTGTTACAGCCCTTGGCTCCTCTTGGGGGTGAATTCAAGGTTGGTGAAAACTTTTATAAAACACGCGGTCGCGGAGTGAAAATTGATCCAAAAGTACTAAAAATTGTATAAAATTTGTGTGCCATCGTTTTTTACAAGAAATTGATAGTGAAAATTTGAAGAACTCATTCAATTCATTAGCATAACTTGGAAAAAGTGAGGGTTAATGGAATAATGTTTCTTTCAGGATTATTTTCAGCAGTGAATTGCGATCGGTCACCTTAAGTGAATACTTATAAGAACATTTTGACTTATATAAAAATAAATTAATATAAATTTGTATAAAATAGAAGTGCGCGAATTAACCTTCGTATAAATTCAAAGTCAGTCTAAATTCAAACCAGTCTTTGATCCAGTGTTTTTAATGTGACTCGTATTAGATCCAAAAAAATGCCAGGGTCCATTCTTGACGAATAAAGTGGATTATTTTGAGTTTATCTGTAAGTTATTAAAATTAATTTATATATGTATATATCGCAAAATACTAACCATTTTTTTCGTTGTTTCAGGCCTTGGCTGCTGTTCCTCAAGGGGATAAACTTTAGGTGAGTTTTTACTTTTGGGTATTGCATGGTAGTTGGTAATGTCCGCGCTTTATTTGAATGCCTAATTGATTTTCAATCATTACGAAAAAGGAATATACGTTTCGTTACTCTTACGCACAGTATACGACGCGCCACCTTGCATCAACCCTTGTAAGTCTGTTATAATGTATATAGGACAAAGAAGAATTGTGCGCTTACTTGTTCTTCGAAACTAATCTCAGCAAATTTCGTCTTTGTTTTAAACATTGTGACTGACATGCAAGGTGGCGGATCGTATATTTCACTGTGCGTAAAAGCAACCAAACTTACATTCTTTTTTCACTCTGATGATTGATAATCCATTGGGTTTTTATGTAAAGGGCTGGCTATAGTTGGTGTTATCAGTGAGTACTTTTGGATCAATAGTGTAATCGATATACCTATGAGTGTTTTTCATAGGTCGAATAAATGCGGCGCGTTTGCGGTATTGCGGTATTAAATTAAACGGACGACTGCTGAATATACATTTATTTCAGTCAAAGATACATGAATTCGAATATGTACTCATGAGGACGGGAAAAAAGTGGTGCAAGGAGTCTGTTTGGTTGCATTCTTTATTTTTAATTATTATTGTTGCAAACGAGACGCAAAATTCTGCATTGGGATAAATTGGTGGTAATTGCCTCACTTGGTATTGCCGCCAATCCAATTCAAAGTTTTGAATCGAGATTACACCATAAATAATTAAAATTAAAGTATATGCAATTAAACTACATTCTGTGCCACTTTTTTCTGTCGTCGATAGTATAATACTTTTAGATACATAATTACATAACTTAATAACTAAGAATAGGTTATTTTTGCTATATTCATACCAAAAGTATTAATTTGAAAACTAGTTTTGGTTAATACATAAATCACAGATCACATTATTGGCAATATGCTGTTGTCTGGAATTTCCAAGTGGCTATCTTCTAGCTCAATTTTTCTCGTCAACTCACAATAATTAATCTCGATAAAAATAGTCTAATCAAATACATCCCCCACTTTAACTTCTACAAAACAATATAATATTTCACAGACGGGAAATTTTTGTCAGTTATTCATCTAGGGCTATTGCATATAAAATAAAATAAAAGAAATATGAAGGACCTCACATTATCTCACAAAAAATTTTCAAACAGATTTTTTTTTGCTATTTTTGAAATTCCAAAAAAAATCATAACTCAATTTTGAAATCTCTGCGGCAGAAACGGATAACAGATTTGTTATCTACGCCCCCCAATTAGTTAGGAAATAATTAATTACGTGGATCAAAAAATTTGAAAATTTGGCCAAAAAATTCATCGTTTTGCCTTAAAATTTTGTCGATTTTTAAGGTAGTCTTGAAAAACTATGTTTGAAAATTTATAAAAAATTCAGGAAAAGAAGAAAACCCGGAAAATTTTTGTCAATTATTCATCTAGGGCTATTGCATTGAAAATAAAATAAAAGAAATATGAGGGACCTCACATTATCTCACAAAAAATTTTCAAACAGATTTTTTTTTGCTATTTTTGAAATTCCAAAATAAAATCATAACTCAATTTTGAAATCTCTGCGGCAGAAACGGATAACAGATTTGTTATCTACGACCCTCAATTAGTTAGGAAATAAATAATTACGTGGATCAAAAAGTTTGTAAATTTGGCCAAAAAATCCATCGTTTTGCCTTAAAATTTTGTCGATTTTTAAGGTAGTCTTGAAAAACTATGTTTAAAAATTTATAAAAAATTCAGGAAAAAAAGTAAAGCCGGGAAATTTTTGTCAGTTATTCATCTAGGGCTATTGCATATAAAATAAAATCAAAGAAATATAAGGGACCTCATATTATCTCACAAAAAAATTTCAAACAGATTTTTTTTGCTATTTTTGAAATTCTAAAAAAAAATCATAACTCAATTTTGAAATCTCTGCGGCAGAAACGGATAACAGATTTGTTATTTACGCCCCCTAATTAGTTAGGAAATAAATAATTAGGTGGATCAAAAAATTTGAAAATTTGGCCAAAAAATCCATCATTTTGCCTTAAAATTTTGTCGATTTTTAAGGTAGGCTTGAAAAACTATGTTTGAAAATTTATAAAAAATTCAGGAAAAGAAGTAAACCCGGGAAATTTTTGTCAGTTATTCATCTAGGGCTATTGCATATAAAATAAAATAAAAGAAATATGAGGGACCTCACATTATCTCACAAAAAATTTTCAAACAGATTTTTTTTTGCTATTTTGGAAATTCCAAAAAAAAATCATAACTCAATTTTGAAATCTCTGCGGCAGAAACGGATAACAGATTTGTTATCTACGCCCCCCAATTAGTTAGGAAATAATTAATTACGTGGATTAAAAAATTTGAAAATTTGGCCAAAAAATCCATCGTTTTGCCTTAAAATTTTGTCGATTTTTAAGGTAGTCTTGAAAAACTATGTTTAAAAATTTATAAAAAATTCAGGAAAAAAAGTAAAGCCGGGAAATTTTTGTCAGTTATTCATCTAGGGCTATTGCATATAAAATAAAATAAAAAAAATATGAGGGACCTCATATTATCTCACAAAAAATTTTCAAACAGATTTTTTTTTGCTATTTTTGATATTCCAAAAAAATATCATAACTCAATTTTGAAATCTCTGCGGCAGAAACGGATAACAGATTTGATATTTACGCCCCCCAATTATTTAGGAAATAAATAATTAGGTGGATCAAAAAATTTGAAAATTTGGCCAAAAAATCCATCGTTTTGCCTTAAAATTTTGTCGATTTTTAAGGTAGTCTTGAAAAACTATGTTTAAAAATTTATAAAAAATTCAGGAAAAAAAGTAAAGCCGGGAAATTTTTGTCAGTTATTCATCTAGAGGTATTGCATATAAAATAAAATAAAAGAAATATGAGGGACCTCACATTATCTCACAAAAAAATTTCAAACAGATTTTTTTTTGCTATTTTTGAAATTCCCAAAAAAAATCATAACTCAATTTTGAAATCTCTGCGGCAGAAACGGATAACAGATTTGTTATCTACGACCCTCAATTAGTTAGGAAATAAATAATTACGTGGATCAAAAAGTTTGTAAATTTTGCCAAAAAATCCATCGTTTTGCCTTAAAATTTTGTCGATTTTTAAGGTAGTCTTGAAAAACTATGTTTAAAAATTTATAAAAAATTCAGGAAAAAAAGTAAAGCCGGGAAATTTTTGTCAGTTATTCATCTAGGGCTATTGCATATAAAATAAAATAAAAAAAATATGAGGGACCTCATATTATCTCACAAAAAATTTTCAAACAGATTTTTTTTTGCTATTTTTGAAATTCCAAAAAAAAATCATAACTCAATTTTGAAATCTCTGCGGCAGAAACGGATAACAGATTTGATATTTACGCCCACCAATTAGTTAGGAAATAAATAATTAGGTGGATCAAAAAATTTGAAAATTTGGCCAAAAAATCCATCATTTTGCCTTAAAATTTTGTCGATTTTTAAAGTAGTCTTGAAAAACTATGTTTAAAAATTTATAAAAAATTCAGGAAAAAAAGTAAAGCCGCGAAATTTTTGTCAGTTATTCATCTAGGGCTATTGCATATAAAATAAAATAAAAGAAATATGAGGGACCTCACATTATCTCACAAAAAATTTTCAAACAGATTTTTTTTTGCTATTTTGGAAATTCCAAAAAAAAATCATAACTCAATTTTGAAATCTCTGCGGCAGAAACGGATAACAGATTTGTTATCTACGCCCCCCAATTAGTTAGGAAATAATTAATTACGTGGATTAAAAAATTTGAAAATTTGGCCAAAAAATTCATCGTTTTGCCTTAAAATTTTGTCGATTTTTAAGGTAGTCTTGAAAAACTATGTTTGAAAATTTATAAAAAATTCAGGAAAAAAAGTAAAGCCGGGAAATTTTGGTCAGTTATTCATCTAGGGCTATTGCATATAAAATAAATTAAAAGAAATATGAGGGACCTCACATTATCTTACAAAAAATTTTCAAACAGATTTTTTTTTGCTATTTTTGAAATTCCAAAAAAAAATCATAACTCAACTTTGAAATCTCTGCGGCAGAAACGGATAACAGATTTGTTATTTACGCCCCCCAATTAGTTAGAAAATAATTAATTACGTGGATCAAAAAATTTGAAAATTTGGCCAAAAAATTCATCGTTTTGCCTTAAAATTTTGTCGATTTTTAAGGTAGTCTTGAAAAACTATGTTTGAAAATTTATAAACAATTCAGGAAAAAAAGTAAAGCCGGGAAATTTTTGTCAGTTATTCATCTAGGGCTATTGCATATAAAATAAAATAAAAGAAATATGAGGGACCTCATATTATCTCACAAAAAATTTTCAAACAGATTTTTTTTTTGCTATTTTTGAAATTCCAAAACAAAATCATAACTCAATTTTGAAATCTCTGCGGCAGAAACGGATAACAGATTTGTTATCTACGCCCCCCAATTAGTTAGGAAATAATTAATTACGTGGATCAAAAAATTTGAAAATTTGGCCAAAAAATCCATCATTTTGCCTTAAAATTTTGTCGATTTTTAAGGTAGTCTTGAAAAACTATGTTTGAAAATTTATAAAAAATTCAGGAAAAGATGAAAACCCGGGAAATTTTTGTCAATTATTCATCTAGGGCTATTGCATTGAAAATAATATAAAAGAAATATGAGGGACCTCACATTATCTCACAAAATAATTTCAAACAGATTTTTTTTGCTATTTTTAAAATTCCAAAAAAAAAATCATAACTCAATTTGAAATCTCTGCGGCAGAAACGGATAACAGATTTGTTATCTACGCCTCCCAATTATTTAGGAAATAAATAATTAGGTGGATCAAAAAATTTGAAAATTTGGCCAAAAAATCCATCGTTTTGCCTTAAAATTTTGTCGATTTTTAAGGTAGGCTTGAAAAACTATGTTTGAAAATTTATAAAAAATTCAGGAAAAAAAGTAAAACCGGGAAATTTTTGTCAGTTATTCATCTAGGGCTATTGCATATAAAATAAAATAAAAGAAATATGAGGGACCCCATATTATGTCACAAAAAATTTTCAAACAGATTTTTTTTTGCTATTTTTGAAATTCCAAAAAAAAATCATAACTCAATTTTGAAATCTCTGCGGCAGAAACGGATAACAGATTTGTTATCTACGCCCCCCAATTATTTAGGAAATAAATAATTAGGTGGATCAAAAAATTTGAAAATTTGGCCAAAAAATCCATCGTTTTGCCTTAAAATTTTGTCGATTTTTAAGGTAGTCTTGAAAAACTATGTTTAAAAATTTATAAAAAATTCAGGAAAAAAAGTAAAGCCGGGAAATTTTTGTCAGTTATTCATCTAGGGCTATTGCATATAAAATAAAATAAAAGAAATATGAGGGACCCCATATTATGTCACAAAAAATTTTCAAACAGATTTTTTTTTGCTATTTTTGAAATTCCAAAAAAAAATCATAACTCAATTTTGAAATCTCTGCGGCAGAAACGGATAACAGATTTGTTATCTACGCCCCCCAATTATTTAGGAAATAAATAATTAGGTGGATCAAAAAATTTGAAAATTTGGCCAAAAAATCCATCGTTTTGCCTTAAAATTTTGTCGATTTTTAAGGTAGTCTTGAAAAACTATGTTTAAAAATTTATAAAAAATTCAGGAAAAAAAGTAAAGCCGGGAAATTTTTGTCAGTTATTCATCTAGGGCTATTGCATATAAAATAAAATAAAAAAAATATGAGGGACCTCATATTATCTCACAAAAAATTTTCAAACAGATTTTTTTTTGCTATTTTTGATATTCCAAAAAAATATCATAACTCAATTTTGAAATCTCTGCGGCAGAAACGGATAACAGATTTGATATTTACGCCCCCCAATTATTTAGGAAATAAATAATTAGGTGGATCAAAAAATTTGAAAATTTGGCCAAAAAATCCATCGTTTTGCCTTAAAATTTTGTCGATTTTTAAGGTAGTCTTGAAAAACTATGTTTAAAAATTTATAAAAAATTCAGGAAAAAAAGTAAAGCCGGGAAATTTTTGTCAGTTATTCATCTAGAGGTATTGCATATAAAATAAAATAAAAGAAATATGAGGGACCTCACATTATCTCACAAAAAAATTTCAAACAGATTTTTTTTTGCTATTTTTGAAATTCCCAAAAAAAATCATAACTCAATTTTGAAATCTCTGCGGCAGAAACGGATAACAGATTTGTTATCTACGACCCTCAATTAGTTAGGAAATAAATAATTACGTGGATCAAAAAGTTTGTAAATTTTGCCAAAAAATCCATCGTTTTGCCTTAAAATTTTGTCGATTTTTAAGGTAGTCTTGAAAAACTATGTTTAAAAATTTATAAAAAATTCAGGAAAAAAAGTAAAGCCGGGAAATTTTTGTCAGTTATTCATCTAGGGCTATTGCATATAAAATAAAATAAAAAAAATATGAGGGACCTCATATTATCTCACAAAAAATTTTCAAACAGATTTTTTTTTGCTATTTTTGAAATTCCAAAAAAAAATCATAACTCAATTTTGAAATCTCTGCGGCAGAAACGGATAACAGATTTGATATTTACGCCCACCAATTAGTTAGGAAATAAATAATTAGGTGGATCAAAAAATTTGAAAATTTGGCCAAAAAATCCATCATTTTGCCTTAAAATTTTGTCGATTTTTAAAGTAGTCTTGAAAAACTATGTTTAAAAATTTATAAAAAATTCAGGAAAAAAAGTAAAGCCGCGAAATTTTTGTCAGTTATTCATCTAGGGCTATTGCATATAAAATAAAATTAAAGAAATATGAGGGACCTCATATTATCTCACAAAAAAATTTCAAACAAATTATTTTTTGCTATTTTTGAAATTACAAAAAAAAAATCATAACTCAATTTTGAAATCTCTGCGGCAGAAACGGTTAACAGATTTGTTATCTACGCCCCCCAATTAGTTGGGAAATAATTAATTACGTGGATCAAAAAATTTGAAAATTTGGCCAAAAAATCCATCGTTTTGCCTTAAAATTTTGTCGATTTTTAAGGTAGTCTTGAAAAACTATGTTTGAAAATTTATAAAAAAATCAGGAAAAAAAGTAAAGCCGGGAAATTTTCGTCAGTTATTCATCTAGGGCTATTGCATATAAAATAAATTAAAAGAAATATGAGGGACCTCACATTATCTTACAAAAAATTTTCAAACAGATTTTTTTTTGCTATTTTTGAAATTCCAAAAAAAAATCATAACTCAACTTTGAAATCTCTGCGGCAGAAACGGATAACAGATTTGTTATTTACGCCCCCCAATTAGTTAGAAAATAATTAATTTCGTGGATCAAAAAATTTGAAAATTTGGCCAAAAAATTCATCGTTTTGCCTTAAAATTTTGTCGATTTTTAAGGTAGTCTTGAAAAACTATGTTTGAAAATTTATAAAAAATTTAGGAAAAAAAGTAAAGCCGGGAAATTTTTGTCAGTTATTCATCTAGGGCTATTGCATATAAAATAAAATAAAAGAAATATGAAGGACCTCACATTATCTCACAAAAAATTTTCCAACAGATTTTTTTTTTGCTATTTTTGAAATTCCAAAACAAAATCATAACTCAATTTTGAAATCTCTGCGGCAGAAACGGATAACAGATTTGTTATCTACGCCCCCCAATTAGTTAGGAAATAATTAATTACGTGGATCAAAAAATTTGAAAATTTGGCCAAAAAATCCATCATTTTGCCTTAAAATTTTGTCGATTTTTAAGGTAGTCTTGAAAAACTATGTTTGAAAATTTATAAAAAATTCAGGAAAAGATGAAAACCCGGGAAATTTTTGTCAATTATTCATCTAGGGCTATTGCATTGAAAATAATATAAAAGAAATATGAGGGACCTCACATTATCTCACAAAAAAATTTCAAACAGATTTTTTTTTTTGCTATTTTTAAAATTCCAAAAAAAAAAATCATAACTCAATTTTGAAATCTCTGCGGCAGAAACGGATAACAGATTTGTTATCTACGCCTCCCAATTATTTAGGAAATAAATAATTAGGTGGATCAAAAAATTTGAAAATTTGGCCAAAAAATCCATCGTTTTGCCTTAAAATTTTGTCGATTTTTAAGGTAGGCTTGAAAAACTATGTTTGAAAATTTATAAAAAATTCAGGAAAAGATGAAAACCCGGGAAATTTTTGTCAATTATTCATCTAGGGCTATTGCATTGAAAATAATATATAAGGAATATGAGGGACCTCACATTATCTCACAAAAAAATTTCAAACAAATTTTTTTTTGCTATTTTTGAAATTCCAAAAAAAAAATCATAACTCAATTTTGAAATCTCTGCGGCTGAAACAGATAACAGATTTGTTATCTACGCACCCAATTAGTTAGAAAATAATTAATTACGTGGATCAAAAAATTTGAAAATTTGGCCAAAAAATCCATCGTTTTGCCTTAAAATTTTGTCGATTTTTAAGGTAGTCTTGAAAAGCTATGTTTAAAAATTTATAAAAAATTCAGGAAAAAAAGTAAATCGAGGAAATTTTTGTCAGTTATTCATCTAGGGCTATTGCATATAAAATAAAATAAAAGAAATATGAGGGACCTCATTTTATCTCACAAAAAATTTTCAAACAGATTTTTTTTTGCTATTTTTGAAATTCCAAAAAAAAATCATAACTCAATTTTGAAATCTCTGCGGCAGAAACGGATAACAGATTTGTTATCTACGCCCCCCAATTAATTAGGAAATAAATCATTAGGTGGATCAAAAAATTTGAAAATTTGGCCAAAAAATCCATCACTTTGCCTTAAAATTTTGTCGATTTTTAAGGTAGTCTTGAAAGACTATGTTTGAAAATTTATAAAAAATTCAGGAAAAGAAGAAAACCCGGGAAATTTTTGTCAATTATTCATCTAGGGCTATTGCATTGAAAATAAAATAAAAAAAATATGAGGGACCTCACATTATCTCACAAAAAAATTTTAAACAGATTTTTTTTTGCTATTTTTGAAATTCCAAAAAAAAATCATAACTCAATTTTGATATCTCTGCGGCAGAAACGAATAACAGATTTCTTATCCGACCCCCCCCCAATTAGTTAGGAAATAATTAATTACGTGGATCAAAAAATTTGAAAATTTGGCCAAAAAATCCATCGTTTTGCCTTAAAATTTTGTCGATTTTTAAGGTAGTCTTGAAAAACTATGTTTGAAAATTTATAAAAAATTCAGGAAAAGAAGAAAACCCGGGAAATTTTTGTCAATTATTCATCTAGGGCTATTGCATTGAAAATAAAATAAAAGAAATATGAGGGACCTCACATTATCTCACAAAAAATTTTCAAACAGATTTTTTTTTGCTATTTTTGAAATTCCAAAATAAAATCATAACTCAATTTTGAAATCTCTGCGGCAGAAACGGATAACAGATTTGTTATCTACGACCCTCAATTAGTTAGGAAATAAATAATTACGTGGATCAAAAAGTTTGTAAATTTGGCCAAAAAATCCATCGTTTTGCCTTAAAATTTTGTCGATTTTTAAGGTAGTCTTGAAAAACTATGTTTAAAAATTTATAAAAAATTCAGGAAAAAAAGTAAAGCCGGGAAATTTTTGTCAGTTATTCATCTAGGGCTATTGCATATAAAATAAAATCAAAGAAATATAAGGGACCTCATATTATCTCACAAAAAAATTTCAAACAGATTTTTTTTGCTATTTTTGAAATTCTAAAAAAAAATCATAACTCAATTTTGAAATCTCTGCGGCAGAAACGGATAACAGATTTGTTATTTACGCCCCCTAATTAGTTAGGAAATAAATAATTAGGTGGATCAAAAAATTTGAAAATTTGGCCAAAAAATCCATCATTTTGCCTTAAAATTTTGTCGATTTTTAAGGTAGGCTTGAAAAACTATGTTTGAAAATTTATAAAAAATTCAGGAAAAGAAGTAAACCCGGGAAATTTTTGTCAGTTATTCATCTAGGGCTATTGCATATAAAATAAAATAAAAGAAATATGAGGGACCTCACATTATCTCACAAAAAATTTTCAAACAGATTTTTTTTTGCTATTTTGGAAATTCCAAAAAAAAATCATAACTCAATTTTGAAATCTCTGCGGCAGAAACGGATAACAGATTTGTTATCTACGCCCCCCAATTAGTTAGGAAATAATTAATTACGTGGATTAAAAAATTTGAAAATTTGGCCAAAAAATTCATCGTTTTGCCTTAAAATTTTGTCGATTTTTAAGGTAGTCTTGAAAAACTATGTTTGAAAATTTATAAAAAATTCAGGAAAAAAAGTAAAGCCGGGAAATTTTGGTCAGTTATTCATCTAGGGCTATTGCATATAAAATAAATTAAAAGAAATATGAGGGACCTCACATTATCTTACAAAAAATTTTCAAACAGATTTTTTTTGCTATTTTTGAAATTCCAAAAAAAAATCATAACTCAACTTTGAAATCTCTGCGGCAGAAACGGATAACAGATTTGTTATTTACGCCCCCCAATTAGTTAGAAAATAATTAATTACGTGGATCAAAAAATTTGAAAATTTGGCAAAAAAATTCATCGTTTTGCCTTAAAATTTTGTCGATTTTTAAGGTAGGCTTGAAAAACTATGTTTGAAAATTTATAAAAAATTCAGGAAAAAAAGTAAAACCGGGAAATTTTTGTCAGTTATTCATCTAGGGCTATTGCATATAAAATAAAATAAAAGAAATATGAGGGACCCCATATTATGTCACAAAAAATTTTCAAACAGATTTTTTTTTGCTATTTTTGAAATTCCAAAAAAAAATCATAACTCAATTTTGAAATCTCTGCGGCAGAAACGGATAACAGATTTGTTATCTACGCCCCCCAATTATTTAGGAAATAAATAACTAGGTGGATCAAAAAATTTGAAAATTTGGCCAAAAAATCCATCATTTTGCCTTAAAATTTTGTCGATTTTTAAGGTAGGCTTGAACAACTATGTTTGAAAATTTATAAAAAATTCAGGAAAAAAAGTAAAGCCGGGAAATTTTTGTCAGTTATTCATCTAGAGGTATTGCATATAAAATAAAATAAAAGAAATATGAGGGACCTCACATTATCTCACAAAAAAATTTCAAACAGATTTTTTTTTGCTATTTTTGAAATTCCCAAAAAAAATCATAACTCAATTTTGAAATCTCTGCGGCAGAAACGGATAACAGATTTGTTATCTACGACCCTCAATTAGTTAGGAAATAAATAATTACGTGGATCAAAAAGTTTGTAAATTTTGCCAAAAAATCCATCGTTTTGCCTTAAAATTTTGTCGATTTTTAAGGTAGTCTTGAAAAACTATGTTTAAAAATTTATAAAAAATTCAGGAAAAAAAGTAAAGCCGGGAAATTTTTGTCAGTTATTCATCTAGGGCTATTGCATATAAAATAAAATAAAAAAAATATGAGGGACCTCATATTATCTCACAAAAAATTTTCAAACAGATTTTTTTTTGCTATTTTTGAAATTCCAAAAAAAAATCATAACTCAATTTTGAAATCTCTGCGGCAGAAACGGATAACAGATTTGATATTTACGCCCACCAATTAGTTAGGAAATAAATAATTAGGTGGATCAAAAAATTTGAAAATTTGGCCAAAAAATCCATCATTTTGCCTTAAAATTTTGTCGATTTTTAAAGTAGTCTTGAAAAACTATGTTTAAAAATTTATAAAAAATTCAGGAAAAAAAGTAAAGCCGCGAAATTTTTGTCAGTTATTCATCTAGGGCTATTGCATATAAAATAAAATTAAAGAAATATGAGGGACCTCATATTATCTCACAAAAAAATTTCAAACAGATTATTTTTTGCTATTTTTGAAATTACAAAAAAAAAATCATAACTCAATTTTGAAATCTCTGCGGCAGAAACGGTTAACAGGTTTGTTATCTACGCCCCCCAATTAGTTGGGAAATAATTAATTACGTGGATCAAAAAATTTGAAAATTTGGCCAAAAAATCCATCGTTTTGCCTTAAAATTTTGTCGATTTTTAAGGTAGTCTTGAAAAACTATGTTTGAAAATTTATAAAAAAATCAGGAAAAAAAGTAAAGCCGGGAAATTTTCGTCAGTTATTCATCTAGGGCTATTGCATATAAAATAAATTAAAAGAAATATGAGGGACCTCACATTATCTTACAAAAAATTTTCAAACAGATTTTTTTTTGCTATTTTTGAAATTCCAAAAAAAAATCATAACTCAACTTTGAAATCTCTGCGGCAGAAACGGATAACAGATTTGTTATTTACGCCCCCCAATTAGTTAGAAAATAATTAATTTCGTGGATCAAAAAATTTGAAAATTTGGCCAAAAAATTCATCGTTTTGCCTTAAAATTTTGTCGATTTTTAAGGTAGTCTTGAAAAACTATGTTTGAAAATTTATAAAAAATTCAGGAAAAAAAGTAAAGCCGGGAAATTTTTGTCAGTTATTCATCTAGGGCTATTGCATTGAAAATAATATAAAAGAAATATGAGGGACCTCACATTATCTCACAAAAAAATTTCAAACAAATTTTTTTTTGCTATTTTTAAAATTCCAAAAAAAAAAATCATAACTCAATTTTGAAATCTCTGCGGCAGAAACGGATAACAGATTTGTTATCTACGCCTCCCAATTATTTAGGAAATAAATAATTAGGTGGATCAAAAAATTTGAAAATTTGGCCAAAAAATCCATCGTTTTGCCTTAAAATTTTGTCGATTTTTAAGGTAGGCTTGAAAAACTATGTTTGAAAATTTATAAAAAATTCAGGAAAAAAAGTAAAACCGGGAAATTTTTGTCAGTTATTCATCTAGGGCTATTGCATATAAAATAAAATAAAAGAAATATGAGGGACCCCATATTATGTCACAAAAAATTTTCAAACAGATTTTTTTTTGCTATTTTTGAAATTCCAAAAAAAAATCATAACTCAATTTTGAAATCTCTGCGGCAGAAACGGATAACAGATTTGTTATCTACGCCCCCCAATTATTTAGGAAATAAATAATTAGGTGGATCAAAAAATTTGAAAATTTGGCCAAAAAATCCATCATTTTGCCTTAAAATTTTGTCGATTTTTAAGGTAGGCTTGAACAACTATGTTTGAAAATTTATAAAAAATTCAGGAAAAAAAGTAAAGCCGGGAAATTTTTGTCAGTTATTCATCTAGAGGTATTGCATATAAAATAAAATAAAAGAAATATGAGGGACCTCACATTATCTCACAAAAAATTTTCAAACAGATTTTTTTTTGCTATTTTTGAAATTCCCAAAAAAAATCATAACTCAATTTTGAAATCTCTGCGGCAGAAACGGATAACAGATTTGTTATCTACGACCCTCAATTAGTTAGGAAATAAATAATTACGTGGACAAAAAGTTTGTAAATTTTGCCAAAAAATCCATCGTTTTGCCTTAAAATTTTGTCGATTTTTAAGGTAGTCTTGAAAAACTATGTTTAAAAATTTATAAAAAATTCAGGAAAAAAAGTAAAGCCGGGAAATTTTTGTCAGTTATTCATCTAGGGCTATTGCATATAAAATAAAATAAAAAAAATATGAGGGACCTCATATTATCTCACAAAAAATTTTCAAACAGATTTTTTTTGCTATTTTTGAAATTCCAAAAAAAAAATCATAACTCAATTTTGAAATCTCTGCGGCAGAAACGGATAACAGATTTGTTATCTACGACCCTCAATTAGTTAGGAAATAAATAATTAGGTGGATCAAAAAATTTGAAAATTTGGCCAAAAAATCCATCATTTTGCCTTAAAATTTTGTCGATTTTTAAAGTAGTCTTGAAAAACTATGTTTAAAAATTTATAAAAAATTCAGGAAAAAAAGTAAAGCCGGGAAATTTTTGTCAGTTATTCATCTAGGGCTATTGCATATAAAATAAAATTAAAGAAATATGAGGGACCTCATATTATCTCACAAAAAATTTTCAAACAGATTTTTTTTTGCTATTTTTGAAATTCCAAAAAAAAATCATAACTCAATTTTGAAATCTCTGCGGCAGAAACGGATAACAGATTTGATATTTACGCCCACCAATTAGTTAGGAAATAAATAATTAGGTGGATCAAAAAATTTGAAAATTTGGCCAAAAAATCCATCGTTTTGCTTTAAAATTTTGTCGATTTTTAAGGTAGTCTTGGAAAAACACAAGGAAAAAATCACATTTTTATTTTACACAAGGAAAAAACCACACCAAAAAATTACAAGTTTATTTTCGATAAGGAAAAAATCACAATTTTATTTTCTGCAAGGAAAAAATCAAATTTATTTTCCATAACAAAAAAAAACACAAGTTTATTTTCTATAGGAAAAAATCATAAATTTATTATCCACAGGGAAAAAATACACAATTTTATTTTCCACAAGGAAAAAAGCATACATTTATTATTCATAAGGAAAAAATTACAAGTTTATTTTCCATAAGCAAAAAAATTACAATTTTATTTTTCACCAAAAACAAAGCAAACATTTATTTTCCATAAGAAAAAAAAACCAATTTTAAGTCGGCGCCGTTTTTGAAGATTTCGAATTTGGCGTCGTTTTTGAAGTCAATTTCTTTTGAAGTTTGTGAAGCTGGCGTCGATCATGAAGTTTGTGAAGTCTGGCGTCGTAGTCGGTGTCTGCGTCTGTGTCTGTGTCGATGTCTGCTCTTCGTCAATGTTTGTGTCAGCGTCAGTGTCTGTGTGTGCGTCGTTGTCTGTCCGATAATTGTGATTCGGTCTTTATATAAGAAATTCTGGTTCTACAGTTGGTCATACTGATAAAATAATACTGTAAAATAATATCGTTGTTGGTACACATTCTATTTGACGACAACTGTCATCATCAACCATCAAAATATTGCTAATCATTTAACAATTTATCTTAGTTAAATAATGTCAAACGAATATAAATTAAGTGCGTGCCTTTATGGTCATTCATTAGACGTCCGCTCAGTTACAGTGTCAGTCAATAACGACATTATTAGTGGTTCTCGAGACAAAACTGCGAAACTTTGGCGATACAATCCGTAAGAAAACTTTGAGATTTCTAATAATATATTCTTGCATTTATTTATATTTTTAGGGTATCGCAAAGCTATGCAGAACTAATGACCTACCGCGATCAAAAAAACTTTGTAGGTAGCGTGCTATATTTGGAACCGAGTGAAGAATATCCGGACGGCTTAATCGTTACTGGTGGAAATGACAAGCTTATCCTTATCTACAAACCGTCAGAACCTTTTGCAACATTTACGTTTGCTGAGCACACAAATGCAGGTAACGGCTTTAGTACTAAACATTTTTATTGAATTAACTCAAAATTAAAAATATTTGGTTAGTGTGTTGCTTGACAAAGTGCAATGAACCGAATGCTTTTCTGAGCGGTTCTTGGGACACTACCGTAAAAAATTGGTCCATCCCAGCCGGTGCCAAATCTTTAATAACGTTTACTGGCCATACAGCAGCCGTTTGGTCCATTTTGCAGCTGCAAGATAGTCGAGTGGTGACTGCATCCGCCGATCGCACCATCGGAGTGTGGGCTCCCAACGGTTCGAAACTGCAATCTTTGTCGGGTCACACAGATTGTGTTCGCAGTTTGGCTGATTTTCCACAGTACAGTTGCTTTATGAGCACTTCGAATGATGCTTCGATTAAAGTTTGGTCATATTCAGGCGAGAATGTTGACACGTTTTATGGGCATTCCAGTTTCGTGTATAGGTAAGTTTGAGTTTGGTATGCGAATGATGTATTTGTTTAATGAAAATGTTCTGTTTACTGTTTGATTTTATTTAGTATTACAAGGTGTAAGAATGCAAATGATATAGCTTTTGCTACTTCAGACGAAGAATACAGTATAAAACTATGGAAACAAGACGGGGAGAATACTCAAACATTGAATCTCCCTGCCCAGTCTGTTTGGACAGTTGCTACGTTATCGAACGGCGATATAGTATCAGGATCAAGGTAACTACAATAACTGCAAATGCAAATCTTAATTAATTAATTTAATACAAAACTTGCAGCGATGGAGTTGTAAGAATTTTCACACAAGACGAAAGACGAGTAGCAGATCCTGTCACCACAAAAAAATTCAACGAAGACGTCGCAGCTTTAATCCAACAAAATACGAAAGAAATCGGCGGCTACAAAGTCTCTGAGTAAGTATTTAGAAATAAAATGTATTGTTGGTCGCCTACATTTGTGTTTGAATATTTTTGTAGTTTGCCCGGAAAGGAAGCTTTATACAATCCAGGCAAAAAAGCAGGCCAAAAACAAATGGTACGTGAAGGGAATATTGTAAATCTGTACACGTGGGTTGAGGATAGCGAAGGAAATGGCACTTGGGACAAAGTAGGCGAAGTACTAAGCGGGACTAATAAAGAAAACGAAAAAACCGAGTACGAAGGTATGTCGTACGATTACGTTTTTACTGTCGATGTTGAAGATGGTAAACCACCATTAAAGCTGCCCTACAATAAAGGGCAAGATCCCTATCAAGCTGCACATGCTTTTATGAATATAAACGGTCTACCTGCCGAGTATTTAGAGCAGATAGTTAATTTTATTTTGACGAATTCGGGTCAAAGTGGCGCAGCTTTTACTGCAGGAAATTTAGATCCATTAACTGGGGGTAGCAGTTATAGCACTCAAAGTCCAAGTGCTGGTCCGATGAAGCAAAATGAAAATGCTCCTGCTTTGGATCCCTTTACGGGGACTTCAAGCTATGCATCTACCTCGCATCTGCGATCGACTGTTAGTAATAATTTTTTTCCGCAATTGGTTTATCGTTCGTTTGATATGGGTGATCCTAGTATTGTAATAAAAAAGTTGAAGGAGTTTAATTTGAAAGCAAGCGAGCAAGTTGATGAGACTGATTTGGATAAGTTGGTGCAGATTTGTAATAGTCCTATCACAGATGTGCCGATTGTGACTAGGATTTTGAGCAAGTTGCTCGATTGGCCGAATGGTAATTAATATTATTTAATTCTTCTTTTAGGAATGTTTATAAAATATGTTCGCTTGTAGATTTAGTTTTTCCTGCATTGGATGTAATTCGCTTATCAGTAAGAAATACTGTTAACAATGAGATCATAGCAAGTGCGACGCTAATTGACAAACTCAACAAATTCTTGATTGAAAATGAGACAGAGAATAATACGATTGTATCGTTGAGGACTTTGTGTAATTTATGTTTGCATCAGCAGGGTGAAAATTTGGTTTTCGAGCATCGTTTTGATATTTTAGAAAATATTACAGCTCTAGGCTTTTTAAACAAGAATGGACAGGTTGGTTGGTTTGCTTTTCTAAATTAATTCATCAGGTATTTATTTTCAATTGATTTTAGATTGCCTTAGCAACTTTACTCTTAAATTTAACGATACTTTCAATTAAGCGAAACGATGAATTGGGTTTTTCTGTTCTGGCCGATGTATTGCCGGATATTTTAACGAAACTATTCGAGGTTGAATCGCATTTTCGCACGTATGTGGCACTAGGTACGTTATTATGCTCTTGCAATTCACATGTGAAGGAAGTTAAGTTGAAAGTGAACTCGAATGTTAATTTTCAAAATGCTTTGCAATTGCATTCGCTTTCGGGACAAACTGACCTGGAGAAGAAGCGGTCAAGTTGTGCAAAGCTGTTACAAAATTTGCTGTAAGTTTTATTCGTATATATAATCAAGATTTTTTTTATTCAAAAAAGCGTTTAGTATTACCAATTAGATCACCCTTACAGTTAAAAGCTCGTTTTGAGCACAAATCAAACCGGACTTAACACTTAAAAGCTCCTTTATAACATGAAATCAAAGCATTCTTACAATTAAAAGCTCCATTTGAAAAAGCAGAGCAGTCTTACCATTAAAAGCTTCTTTTGAACACGAAATCCTGAGCAGTCTTACGGTAAAAGTTTAAATACTACAGTACTGTTCAACCAAGGTTCAAATAAACTAATGTATAGTAGTTCAAAATGAACCATTTGTCAAATGACATCTGTCATTTTAATATCCAAATTCGTAACGAATTAAATTAGAAATATGTCCGAAATGCCCGAAGAAGCTGTACTAGTGAAAACCACTGATCCGTCTATTCTACGGCAAAAAGTATGTGGCTACGAGTGGGGGAGCATTGGACTAGACTACAATAAACTACTAAACAGCTTTTTAACCACCGGTTTTCAAGCCACTAATTTTGGCTTAGCAGTTAATGAAATAAACAAGATGATTCAGTGCAGAATGCTACCAATCCCTAGTACAAAATTTATCGACAAAGACGACTCCTACACTACAATCAATAACAGCTGCACAATATTCCTTGGCTATACTTCAAACTTGGTTTCCAGTGGCTTGCGAGAAACAATCAAGTTTCTAGTGCAACACAACTTGGTATACTTGGCAATCATAATTGTCTTGAGTTGAATTGTTGTGTTTTAAGGTGGACTGCATTGTTACTACTGCTGGCGGTATCGAGGAAGATTTTATCAAGTGTTTAGCACCCACATACCTGGGGGACTTTACGTTAGACGGCAAATCGCTCCGGGAATGCGGAATAAACCGAATCGGAAACTTATTGGTGCCAAACGACAACTATTGTACTTTCGAGACGTGGCTCATGCCGATTCTCGATCAGATGCTTGAAGAACAAAAGTCACTTGGCTTTCTTTGGACTCCCAGCAAATTAATCCAGCGATTAGGCGAGCAAATCGATAATGAACAAAGCATATATTACTGGGCAGCCAAGAACAAAGTGCCCGTCTTTTGTCCTGCTTTAACAGACGGCAGTATCGGAGACATGATGTTTTTGCATTCCTTTAAAAACCCCGGATTAGTCATCGATATCGTGGCAGGTAAGTTTAGATTGAGGGGTGGGAGCACTTATATTTTAAGATATTTGCATTTTGAGCAGACTTAAGGCGTTTGAACTTAATGGCAATGAATGCAATCAATACAGGCATGTTGATCCTAGGTGGCGGTGTGGTTAAACATCACATTTGCAACGCAAATTTAATGGTAAATTACTGATGGAATGTTTTTTTTTTTTTTTACTTTATTATTGTGCACTTTAGCGAAATGGAGCTGATTTTTCTGTCTATGTAAATACTGGAGCGGAATTCGATGGTAGTGATGCTGGTGCCAGGCCCGATGAGGCAAAATCTTGGGGCAAAATTAAAAAAGATGCCACCCCTGTTAAAATTTATGCCGAAGCAACACTGGTGTTTCCTTTGTTGGTGGCGCAAACGTTTGCTAAACATTTATATAAAGTGACCGAGTAAGATAATTGATTCTAAAATTAGTATATTGCTGTTTGTCTACCAATCCAACATTTTCCAACATTAAACTTTTACGAAGCTTCTACATAACATTCAAAAACGAATAAATGGAAGAAATTGCTCTATTTCTTAAATTTTATAAAAAAAAATAGCTGATACAAAAATTAATCTAATATATTTTTATTAAATGAGTAGAAAATTACAATACAAATGATAGAAAATGTGCGTTCTAGTGATAATTTGATTTGTTCGTGTAGTATTAAAAGGTCTGTTGCGACAGTTTTGCAGCCTTGGACAAAATGATCTGCACATCCATCGATGGGTAGTTTTGCAACAGTTTTAAATTGGAAGGAAAATCGCCGTTGAGTAAATCGTTCCGCATTATTCTAATTTGAAGGCATTGATTCAGTTTCTTTATTAAGAAA
Organism: Cryptophagus acutangulus; assembly: GCA_963556235.1. NCBI lineage: Eukaryota > Metazoa > Arthropoda > Insecta > Coleoptera > Cryptophagidae > Cryptophagus > Cryptophagus acutangulus. The sequence goes on along the minus strand of OY744566.1, from coordinate 83,322 downwards.
GACAAAACTGCAGCATACTTACACTATCATTGAACAGCAAACGTAAATGAGGAAATCGAATCGGGACTCGTCGGAAAAAAGGGAATCCCAAATTCGCAGCACATCCGGCAATGGAAATTCTTGCGAGAGAAGGAGTGTAATCCATCTGAAGCTGTAATATTGTGGTTTAAGTTCAAGCTGTTGGAATCGCAACCAGACATCCAAGTCGCTATTCTTTAACTGCACCAGCATTTTGGTCATCATTTTATTGATTCCGCCATCAGCCTCGTCTAGTGTTTTAATAAAAAAGTCGCGAATTTCCGACATCAGATTAGTGAAGCAGAAAAAGCAATCTGGCTCTGCGTATTCTAAATGGGACTTAGTGAGAAAGTTGAATTGATTTTCCAGTTAGCTCACCTCTGAAACTAACATCAGGATCGCAAGCGAATGCATGATAAATGGGTCCGATTATTTCATTCATTCCTTGAACGTAACTCTGACCGGGATTCAGTTTTGCATAAAGGAATAAAATTCGTTCTACGACTTCCCAGTGGGCCTCTTTTCCCTCTGCCATAGGAGCATAATCTTCATTCGCCTTTTTAACAGATAAAGCAATCTGCAAGCAATCTGTTAGAAAATAGTTTCGAAAATCCGGAAACTGTGCAACCGAACATACATACGCACATCATAATACGACTGGATTTACATTACCTGCTACTAAAGCAACACGAAGCGTGTAGGACAAACATGTAATTACTTAATAATACTCTACTAGTGTAGTGTGGTAGACAAACTCACCTTTGTTATACCTAAACCTTTTCGTTCAACATTTGCACATTTCAAGATCCTTCGTTGCACTCTGGTATGCAGTCGTTTAACATCGTGACTATGGACTATTTCACTGCACGGAAAGTCAGTGGGTTGCTGGAAAAATGATATGTCGGGACATAGTCGACGCACATCCTTGTCGATCTGCAACAGGACCTCATTGTCTTTGAAAAAGGTGGACCACTCACTGTCAGGATGGATGTTTAATGGGTGATCGCCCATTGTGACATCGCCGTTGCTATCTTTCTCACCAGGCATCACAATCATCTCATCTGCGACAAGAGTATTTTAGTTACGTCGAAGTTTAATTGCAATTGTTACCTACCAATAAATTGATTGTATAAGTTCCGTTTGGCTTGCAAAAAGCTAGTCCAGGCGTCTTTTTCGGACGGCAAGTAATTAAGCATTAATCGCCAACACAGTGCTCTTTTTCCTTGGTCATCTGGAATGCCTAAACAAAAAAAAATACAGTTGATTAGCAGGTGGATGATTAATAGTTGGGTTATGTTGATTATGCTCTACCATTGAATGCTAGTTTTTTCAAACGTTTCAAATCAATCACATCATGATCAAGTATGTCATCAAATTGTTTGAGTCTGAAAACCAAGTCAGTTTAGTGAAAGAATTTAGAATTTAGAACTATTATTTGGCACCTCGCTTTATAAGCCATACTTTGACATTTGCTATTGAGATTGAGACTAACCAAAAATTTAACAAGATTAAAAAGAAAGCAATTATCTAAACCCTATTATATAATATAATTGTATAATAAATATCTATTTTACGTATCATAATAATATTATTAAATATTTTGTAAACATTTAAATCATTATTTTGTTGTAGGCAATCAACAAAACTTTGGAAAAAGGTAATTTGTTTGTAGATTGGCAACAAGGCGGAAATCGTAAGAACCGGAAATTGTAATCCTGTAAAGTGTCATTTTTTCTCCTGTTGTATGTCAAAATTCTCCCGCGAAAAGAACTTAGTGAAGAGTAATAACCGATAAAATATCCAATCTGTTGCATTACACATGTATAAAGTGAATTGGAACTAATTATTAATAGTCATACTGATCGTCAAATAACATGGCAAATAAATACAACCTCAGTGAAGGATCCCTTGAGGTACGTCCCTTAGCAAAGATTTCATCTTCGATAAACCATCATTACAAATAATTATATTAATAGGTAATCATGGGAGGCGGCGAAATAGCTAACCCGATCATGCAAGTACTAGGCAGCAAAAAGATGGCATCAGCTACAACCGAGCGATATCGCATCGTACTGTCCGATGGAAAAAACACAATTTCGTTTGCCATGCTTACAACATCGCCAGATCAGGCGATTCGACCTGGCGACATCGAAGACAACTCTGTTATTAGAATCAAGAAATACATCACTAGCGTTATTGATAATTCTTCGAAAAACCGACCATCCAGTCGTATTTTACTCATTCTAAACTTGGACATAGTCGCCCATGGAAGTGAGGTTGGTCGCAGACTTGGTACACCGGTGACCCTAACTGATGCTGTATCATCAACAAGCAAAACAAACAATGAACCGAAGCTTGTTACCAGCAATACATCCGGTAGTAGTACCAACAAACCAACCGCCGGTATCGGCAATGGAAATGGTGTTATTACTAATGGGGCTAGTTCCACTTCCGAAGCTAACAACTCTGTTGATTTTGCCGGGCGGGGCCATACTCCGATTATCGCTCTTAGTCCCTATCACAACAGGTACGGTATACATTCTTTTGTGTTGAAAATCATCAACAACTTGTCAATTTTTTTTCAGATTTCTTTTGAAAGCGCGTGTGATGACTAAAACCGGAATAAAAACTTGGTCGAATGATAGAGGCGAAGGAAAATTATTCAACATTGAGCTGATGGATGAAAGCGGTGAAATCCGACTGACTTTTTTTAAAGAGCAAGTCGATAAGTTTTTTGATCTGCTTCAAGTCGATAAAGTATATTATATTAGTAAATGCCAGGTGAAAAACGCGAATAAAAGATTCAGTTCGTTGAGCAATGATTACGAAATGGCAGCTAATTCTGAAACAATTATACAATTGTGTGAAGATGGTAACGAAGTTGTACCAAAAATTCAATACAACTTTGTTTCAATTGATAAGATTAGTAGGATGGCAGCTAATGAATTTGTTGGTAAGATTTCTGAATAGATTTTACTCTCTATGGTAATTGGTATTTCAAATTTTATTTTAGATTTAATTGGAGTTTGCAAAACTATAGGAACCATTCAAGTTTTCACCGCCAAGACAACTAACAAAGAAATGAAGAAACGCGAATTGCATTTAATCGATCAAAGTAATACTGCGGTAAATATTTTTTTTAATTTTTAATCTATTACAACACGAATTTGATACATTAATTAATGAATAGGTTGCTCTAGTACTATGGGGCACAGATGCAGAAAACTTTGAAGAAGTCGGTAACCCCGTCATTGTGGTAAAACGCGGCCGAATTAATGAATTCGGCGGCGGGAAAAGCGTAGTATTGTCATCAAGCACCCAGATGAAAATTAATCCAGATATACCTGAAGTTATAAGAATGAAAGCTTGGTATGATTCCGAGGGCTGCGCCGCGGAAACCAAGAATATCAGTGCTAGAACTGACGGTACGGGAGGTGGTGCGTATCCCTGGATGACATTCAACGAAGTCCGCACTAAGAAACTGGGTCTTCAAGATAAGGGTGATTATTATCAGAATGCAGCTACTATCTTGATGATGAGAACGGAAAAGGCGATTTATAAAGCATGTCCTACTGATGAATGCAATAAGAAAGTTGTCGACTTGGAGAATGGAATGTATAGATGCGAGAAATGTAATCGGGAGTTTCCAAGTTTCAAGTATCGTCTTCTGGCTAGTGTAAGCATTTTGCCACATTTTATGAGAGGACTTGCATAGTTTGAACTATTCATATTTTTAGATGAATCTTGCCGACCATCGTTCTCATCAATGGGTGAACATGTTTAGTTCAGAGGTGGAAAAAATACTAGGTATTACTGCCCAAGAGATTGGCGAAAAGATGGAGCAAGATCCTGAAGCCATATTTGAATATGCTGATAATATTAACTTTACGCAGTTTATCTTTAAATGTAGAGCTAAAATGGAAGTGTATAATGTAAGTGTTGAACTACCTACCTACTAACTATAGTTGCTTGTTACTGATTTTGTTTTCTACCAATCAAGTTGTTTATTGCTTATAGGATGAAGCTCGTATGAAAACAGTGGCAGTTAAAGTGGAACCGATGAATTATGCTGAACATAATAAGTACTTAATTGAACAAATTAACACTATGCTGAAAAGGTAATTAATTTTTTTAATAATTTATATGGATTTATATGTACAAAAATGCACTTAGTTTACATTATTTATGTATCTCATTTTATAGTTTGTATTGCTTTTGTAAAATATTAGGTAGGCTAAGTGGGCAAGAAACTTGAAAATATTGGCAAAAATGATTAGCTGGGCAAAGCAACCAATAATACTATGGTCCATAATGCAAAATTCCGCATAATTTATTTTATAAAACTATTTACTTTAAGATTTACGTAATAATAATTGTTTTTACCAATTAGGCAAATTGATAACAAAAATTGCATTGTAGTAGGTATAAAAATATTTTGCAATACAATACAATTGACATCAATAATTGAATCTTTCAACTAATTAGTTTTAATATTATTAATTGTTAAATTAAAATGTCTCAGTTATATGTGTATTACTGGTTGCCAATACTATAACCACATCCTAATTTATAAGCAAAAGCAAACCACACATTCTTAATTCTTTTAACTGAAATGTATTAAATTTGACTCCAGATGAATGTAAGCAACTTTTAAGTAAGTAAAATAATGGTCAAGTAGACCACCATTGCTCTCTACTAATGGGCTATGCTAAATACCTGTCAAAACTCATTCAATAACAATTGTGTCTGTCAAAACATCTGGAAAATTAAAATCATCATTATCTATGATAAACAAGTATATCAACTGGTTGTAAATTTGCTGAAAACATGCCCAATTAATTGTATCTAAACCAAGTAAAGGTATCTATTAATTTGCTTTATATGGAAGTGGACAACTTGTACTAATTCTTGTTTCAGATGTTGCAAACAAAATGCATCCACACCATTGCACTACCATTAGAAACATGTTCATTCTGTAACTACACCTCGCCCGAAAGCCTGCTAGAAATTTGCTTTAATTACATCAACAGCCACTTGGAAACGATATGTATCGAAGACAAACACTCGGCCAAGCTAAAACTAATGGATGGTCTTGCACTGCCCGTGGAAATATGCGAACGCCTTCTGAACCTCAGCGCTCACAACTTGACCCACTGCAACTTTTCCAGCTTTGCAAACATCTTTAAGGACACACAATGCACCCGACTAAAGCGAGTCCGCTTAAAGAAAACGAAAATCCAAAACGACGACTTAGAAATTCTTTTGCAACACCGACTTACCGAATTGTGCATTTCGCATTGTTCCGAGCTAACGTCAAATTGCATCCGACATCTGACCGAATACGGCACCAGTCTCTCTTCACTTAGCATTGAAAACACTCAAATATTCCCGACCAACATATACGGCCTGCTCAAGTTTACCGAGGAACAGTACGACCGCGGTTTCATCTTTTTAGCGCCCACATTGAAGAAACTGTGCCTCAAAGGTCTGCAATATCTGTCGACCGATTTCTACGTGTTACTATTGCAACATCTCGCTACACTTGGCCATCTTGATCTGTCAAGTTGCGGCGATTTAGGCACTTTTAATTACACTCATCACTTGACGAACCTCAGCTCTCTGGTCTTATACAATGTGGAAGGTATCGAATCAAAGGTGGCTGCTATTTGTAAACTGACGACATTGCGACATTTGGACATTTCGCAATCGAAGGAGGAAAAGTACGACGACGGTACAAAAGTATTGACGATGATTGTTGAGAGCCTACCCAGATTGACATCTTTGGATATTTCGGGGACGAATTTGGCTGGACGAGGCGTCGCGATGCAGGATCGATGTTACACGGATATTCCCGGTTTGGCCTTGAGGGTGAATAATCCGTTTCAGTTTTTGGGCTTGTATGAAACGTCCCATGATGCTTGTTTGCGATTCGACATCCCAGCCAAGCATGTTAGTATTCATTGCAAGCATTGTCGTCGCGTCATATTTAAGTTTATTTGAAATCGATATTTTTTTCAGATTGCTGGCAATGCCACAGAGGAGCAAGTGCTTGTGGCAGCTGTGGCTTATTTGGACCGCACTGAAATGCTGCAGAAAGTGCTCAATGAACTGTTTCATTTATTTCGTTTTGACAGTTGCGAGTATGTAGGACAAGCTTTGAATATTGTGTTGGAGGCCATGAGTCGACATTTGCATGAGCGACATATTCAAATTTCGGGAAGTGCGACGCTATTTTACATAGTCAAAGGCACCGGCAAGGAATTGCATGATTCTGTCAAAGTGAAACGACGCATCATTACAACTTTACTGAACGGCATGAGTGTGCACATTAGTGATGATACAATGATGAGGAATGGTTGCCTAACGCTTTGCCAGTTTAAAATTCCCGCAGACGTGGTAATTCATTTATTATCCCAATAATGTTCTATTCGATTACGCATATTTCAATCCGTTGTTTTTTTTACAGTTGTACGACTACGAACGACTGGTCGACATTTTACTGCATTCGGTGCACGGGATGCAACAAGAAAGCTTTGTGCAAAGAATAGGAATATATTTATTAAATTCACTGGCATGTCAAGTGGATGGGCAACAGAAAATTAAGCTAGGCGAAAAAGGAGCGATAAAGGAAATGATTTGGCTAATTAAAGAGCGACTTGATCGCGGATTGTGCGATGATGTCTTGGAAGTGGCTTGGTCGACTATGTGGAATGTGACGGATGAAACGCCATCGAACTGTCGAAAGTTCCTCGAAAATTACGGGATGAAATACTTTTTATCTTGTCTAGGCGTTAGTATCGCTCTCTGTGTGCGGATTTGCAAAACAGTGAATATTAATGTTTGTATTGCAGAAATTTCCGAACAAAGACGAACTGCTGCGCAACATGATGGGTTTATTGGGCAATGTGGCTGAAGTGAAAGAATTGCGGCACTATCTGCTCACTTCCGAGTACTTGTCGGTGTTTTCCAATTTGCTCGATTCTACTTGCGATGGCATCGAAGTGAGTTACAATGCAGCCGGTGTCATTTCGCACATTGCTTCGGATGGACCTGATGTTTGGCTTCTAGCCGAGCCGGCTCGCACTGACATTTTGAGTAAAATGGTGGCGGCTATCGATCGATGGGAGATTAAATCGGTCCGAAATATCAACTACCGATCGTTTGAGCCAATTCTGCATCTGGTTAAAGTATATCATACTCCGCAGTGTCAGCGATGGGCCGTTTGGGCTTTGGCTAATCTGACTACGGTTTACCGTGAGCGGTGTTTAATGTGGCTCTTGTTCAATTCAAGTCTAATTGATCTTTTTGATTTGCAGCCGAAAAATATTGTACATTAGTAGAGAAAGAGGGCGGGTTGGCGTTGCTGCAAGAATTGTTGCAGCATCATAGTCCACCGCATCAGGTCAAACGATTGGCTTCTTTGGTCTTGGAGAATTGTAGGGAGTACAAGGAGCATCCTTGGCAAGATATTCTATTGGATGGATGAAGCATACTATACGAGAACTTCGTTTGTTCATTTGTTGGTTTGAGAACTGTTGAGCCAATTTGTTGTAAATAGTTCATGTAAGTACTTATTTATGCAAATTATTTTATGTGATTTTTATTTATGCAATGTTGAATATATATATTTAATTAAATTAATAATCATTAGCTTTTCATTCATTTATTTACTTAAGTTAATATCTTTAACATTGATTCGACATTAAATACAATGCCTAGATGATTGATATGTACATTTTACTACAACGTAAAAATCATATTCAAAAACTTTAACTAACTAATTCTTCACAGAACAACTAAGTCCCGCAAGTTGGTTCCGTTTTAACAGTTTGATCCGATAGCCGCAATAAATACGCAGCAATATACTGAAAAACACTAAAAGCATCCCGACAATTCCCAACAAATTCACTTGATGATGATAAAGCCAGCAGCTCAATAAAACTGAAAAACCTTGTCTAATTGTACTAATAATCACGAAGACGAGCGGCCCAAATGTGGCCACGGTGCAAAATATAAATAATTGTCCCACCGCCGACGAGCACGAAATCAAAAGTGCATCAACAATGAATCGCGGATACTTGATCATGAACCGGACGCATTCCAAAAAGCCACCTTGCTGCAATAGCGAAACGGACGTGAAAATACACGAAAATAAATTAACAAAGCACATCATTTGAATCGGCTTCATTTCGTACGTTTTGAACAAACTGCCTTGCCAGTTTGACGTGAAACTGTCAAACACTATATAAGAGCAGAGCAAAAACAATCCGGAAATTGTGGTCGCATTCGAGCTAGCTCTATCATTTCCGGCGTCGATCATAAAAAACACCATTCCCACGGATAGAATAAATGCTGTTATGTACTCGTAGAACTCGTACTTAGTTTTGGAAACCAGCCGCCCCATGATCATGACCGGAATTGTTTTGCTGGCCTTGGCGAGCACTTGGTGAGGAAACGAGACGTACTTCAACGCTTCGTACTGGCACCAAGAGCTCATTATATTCGAAAAGGAGCAGAACACGTACTTGTACATAGGGCATTTGTGGCGCGGTTGTCGCGTCCAGATCAAAATGCATCCACTAATGCTGAAGGCCAAGATGCGATTGACAAAAACCAAAAACTGTGAGTTCTTAAAGTACTGAATTTCACCGGCCGAGTTTTCGTACTTTTGTGTCATGACTTTCTCCTGCAAAACGCCCCACGACAAATAGGATATTTGCAGGCCGGTGAAATAAAACACCAACAAAAAAGTTTCTTTCATAGGCGTTCGAATTCCTTCGCCATGCTGCATGCTGGTGGCTAAGAGAGGTTCGTCTTCGCCGAAACAAGTTCGGATTAGAGCCCCGAACACGCCACGTCCACTCTTGTTCAAATAGTTGATTCGCCGAACGTATCGGTACACTAGATAGCCGGGTAGGAATAGTGTGGAATAACCTAGCATGTTGCAAAGGCCATGAACAATCCACGCCGCATTTTCAGGTGAGTTTTGCACGATTTCTGCATTCAACACCAGTTTGTTTATGATGTATAAGAACACTGTCGATACCACTATTATTAAACTTATAAATATTTCGGGGTTGCCTGCCATTTTCCTTAATCATTCAAATATTAAACAATTGTTTATAGGAAATCATAACAGGCATGTAAAGCCCACAAGAAGTGACAATTAAGATTTCAACTGTCAGTATAGTAGTTGAAATGCACTATACCAGCAGTGCAAATTAGTAAATTTTGATTCAATTTACACATTACGCTAATCGTCATTAAACAGCATTTTAATTAACTGGTGTACCTTCATTATTTATTTTCAAATAGAAGACACATAACTTACGTGGATTTATCGTAAAGTAATATAGGGAACACAACATAACCTAAGAATAATTGACTATACTAGTTGGTTCATTTAAAATGTATAATTAAGCAAGGACATTTTCAACGCCACAATGATTTCCAGCAATATCCTTCGCTTAGCAATGACCAGACTATCAATTTACAGGTACAAATCGTTTCTATCTAGCAATATCTATAAAAAAAAACTATTTCAGGCCAGGCTTGCCTGTCAGACAAATGCACCGTAAATCAATCTACAAAACCGAAGAAGCTAAAAAGATTCGCTTCTACTTAATTCACAAATACGTCGAGTATCTAAAAACCTACACGCAAATGCTAGAAAAGAACTTCCCAGCCGCAATGCGCGTCTACCGCGTCTTCGTCGACGGCACCAAGCATTTCCTAACTGACGTAAAAAACTACTTTCGCATCGTCCGAATTCTGAGTACGACTGGGAACAACTACCTAAAACTGACGCGAAAAGAAATCGAACTCTACCATCAAGTGCCCAAAGATATGCGAAAAGTAGCACCTGTTTTGCTTATTTCCGCTCTGCCGCTCGCGAATTACGTCATTTTTCCTTTGGCATATTGGTTTCCGCGGCAGTTGCTCTCGTCGCATTTTTGGACGTTACAACAAAAATCCGAATTTAGCCTCGGGTTTCTTCGTGCCAGGTTGTTGCACAATAAACCGATTTTTCGCTATTTGCAGTTGCAGCTGGATTTCCTCAAAGGCCATCCATTGCATAGTCGATGGGATAGGGTATTGGGACTTCTGGGTAGTGGAGTGCAACCCAGTGTTGAGCAAATTCTAGAGTGCAAGCAGCTTTTCATGTCGGAGCCTTATCATATCCTTTATCTTAGTCGCAATCATGTTGTAAGTACTAAAGAACACTTCTTAGGGCCGGCGGGTTTTATGCGCTTTTTACTTTTTAGAGGCATTTATTAAGGCTGCATGATATTCATTTGGGATGGTTTCGAAGGACTAGACTGGCAGACCGAGCAGTGTTGCTGATTGAAATGGATAAGGCGATTATGAGGGAAGGTGGGGTTCACAATTTGCCTTTAGATGCTTTGCGGAATGCTTGCCAGATACGAGGATTAAATGCAACTAATATGAAAACGGAAGATATGGTTATTTGGTTGCAGAATTGGATCAAGATTTCGAACGAAATTGATAAGCATACGATTTCGCTGTTGCTGCATTGTCCAGTACTGCTGGGTTATAATGAACCGACCAATTGGAGTTTGATTTATCCAAGCAAATAGTGAGTACTAATTGTGATATTGTTAATGTAAATAAATTAATTTATACCTCGAATACATCGATTTGTTGTCAGTCAATGCTTATTTAAATCACTAACAAAAAAATTATAGAAAAGTGTTCGTGGAGCACATAACTTTTCAATGACTCTTATATTTCTGAAACTGCTCGAATGACGTTTTATCAATTTTATTTAAGCAATGGATTATGTAAGTAAACAAATTTATATTTTAAATCGGTTTTAATTTGTTCTTTAACAATTAATTATTTTATTAAATACAACAAATATAATATACGTTTCCCAAGAAATATTCATTTCTCAGCAAATGGTATAAAGCTCGGCAAAAGCCCCAGTTTCGGTCGAATGGTGAGCGATTTTAAATTATCACAGTTTAAATTATTATCAGCACAATCAATACCGTTCACTTTATCATCGTCATCGTCGTAGTATCGACTTTTAGCCACAACATTCAACACATTTGTGCTTTTGCTCTTTGCTTCTTCTTTACTACTTGTACTCGATTTATTTACATTTGAATATTTCTTGGCGAAACGATTAAGTACTTTATAATTTCTTACCAAACCTCCAGCATGGGGATAAGGGCAATTCTTCTTGGGACATTTTCCTTCCTTCTCAAACACCGGACACAAGAACTGGTGCCGTTTCTCACACTAATCAAGACCGTTAATAATTTAACAAAATAGCGCACATGGATAAAGAAATTACCTCCATTGCTTTTTTACAAAAACCTTCAAGAAAGTCACGGCAAACATCGGCTTTTGGGTTGATCTTCACATGGAGGTAAGGGCAGTCGTCTTTCGAGCACAATCCTTTCAGGTAATAGTTGCAGGTTGGCACTTTTTCATGAGAGACTATGTGTGAAAGCAAGCAGGAATGGTCCACGCAAAGCCCTTGCAAGAATCTAATTAGTAATTAAACCAAATAATTATTAATAATTCAGAAACAAAGAGTTTGCTTTATTACCTTGTGCATAAAGCAATCTGGTCGGGATCGTGCTTTCGATAGCAAGTTCCACTCTCTTTTCGTTTGCATTTGCCAGTTTTTGTAAACACCAAGCACGGTATGTTGCATTTGTGCAGCTTTCCGGAACCTTTCCGCAACTTTGTTCTGCACGTAATTAATGTTACAAAAATAAACTATAATCCAAGACTTCTTACCTTAAAACTTTGTTATCCAATTTGTTTCTGAGCTTAACAATTTTCTTATTCGTTTTTCGTACCGATTTCAAAACATCCGCTTTGCGTAACGAATTGGGTGTAGTACTGTATAGTATTCCACTAATGTTTAATATATTTTTCTTCTTGTAGATTATGTTTTTCGCGATGTCGCTTACAGTTACGAATCGATTGGTATAAACGTACCGTTTGCGGAAGGTCCTTACTAATGCCGGATTAATTGACGACGTGTTATCGAGCTTATATTTAGAGTTTTTGTTGACAATGGGCGATTCGGGGTAAGATTTCACTATTTTGTACTTGCTTTTCAACGATAGCCTTCTTTTTCGCAACGTATTGTTAATGATAGTAGTTGGCGCTTTACGTTCGGGTATCCGAACAATTTTTGTCCTCGTGGAGACAATTGTTCGACGATTCACGGTGATTTTTTGTACGTTATGCTTCTTTGGAGTGATGTTAACCGTGGAAGACAACGATTTGATCATGTTTGGATTGATATGGATGTTCTTATTTAGATGCAGACTTTGAACTTTAGGGTTTATGTGAATTTTGGGTTTCACTGCTTCCTGTTTGGTAAAGTTTGGATTTATAAAGACCGTTTTCTTGAAATGTGGATTCACTAGTACTTTGCTGTTGGAAAAACCGTTGTAAGGTACTGGGATTGGAGGCTTGACATAAACGAATCTACTGTTACTTTGTGACTGTTGACTCACAAAGTTAGTAATTCGTGCATTTTCAACTGAATTATATGCTACAACGATTAATATTAACAACGTTGTTTAAACATTCTCAGAGACACTTACAATAATTCATGTTCCTTATTTTTATACGAAAACAAAGGAATTTTTGACAAGTATTTGACAGACACCATATGGGAAGCGTCGATATGACAATTGACAAATAGAAATTTTAACAAATTAAAATAACAAAACGAACGACTCTGAAAAGCACATCACGAACGACCTTAAAAAGCACAAAACGAACTACTCTGAAAAGAACAAAACGAATGTTAAAAATGAATAAAATAGAACTAGTGACTCAAATCAAAAGCAAGGAAATGAAAGTATAATTGAATATTATACTTAATTGAGTATATAGAAAGTATATAGTCTCTATATTTTATAATCATATTTCTGTAATTGTAAATTGTGAATGGTTGGTTTTGAAATCTTCCATTATGGTCGCATGATCCACTTGCGCGCGGCGAAACTTTGCAAGCAAGTTCATTTTTGTATTGTTGGTGTCGCTCTTTTCGTTGCAAGTATGGCGGACCTTTTAGTTCAATTACAAAAGTGCTTCATACAATTATTCAATTTGAATTAAATAAAACTTGAGACTTAAATCAAAAGCAAGGAAGTTAAAGTATAATTAACAGCAAATGTTTTGAAACATAAATTACGGGTGAGCGTAACATTTTAGTATCATATTTCTGTAATTGTAAATTGTGAATGTTTGCTTTGAATTTTTCCATTATGGTCGTATGATCCACTTACGCGCGACGAAACTTTGCAAGCAAGTTTATTTTTGTGTTGTTGGTGTCGCTCTTTTCGTTGCAAGTATGGCGGACCTTTTAGTTCAATTACAAAAATGCTTCATAAAATTATTCAATTTGAATTAAATAGAACTTGAGACTTAAATCAAAAGCAAGGAAGTTAAAGTATAATTAACAGCAAATGTTTTGAAACATAAATTACGGGTGAGCGTAACATTTTAGTATCATATTTCTGTAATTGTAAATTGTGAACGCTTGCTTTGAATTCTTACGCAATGGTTGTGTGATCTTTCTGCTCGCGGCCCCATTCCACAAACAAAGCAACTTGTTTTATCATTATTTGGACATTTTGTTGCAAGTATTTGCGATCGTTCAATTCAGTTACAAAAATGCCCCACAAAATTAGTTAATTATTTATATTATGTATCATGATTTGTTAAATTACAAGCATTATTTATAGTTACATTTTAAATTAAAGGTGGAATTTTTGTACAATAATATACTCGATTTAATGTGTGCCGGCAACCGATGCAGCCAGCGCAGCGCTCAGGCACGTTGGCTATGCGGCGACCTGCTATCAGAGTCAGTCTCTCTCCGGTCTCGGTGTGGTGACGACGTTCGAACGCGCTCATAGCATAAACTGCAATTTGCATTTAAAATGAATGCAGGCAACTGTCGGCATTATGCTACAATTAAAGTTTTGTTATTAATCACTACAATCATTTCGCGAATTGTGGCAATAAATTAAACATAGTTTGATGCGATTTGCATGTTCAGTTTTATAGTTTACCAATTTGCAATTAAATGCAACGGATTTCATTACGGACTAATTTACGAACTACTTATCAATTAAAAGGTAACTTCTGTATTGTATAGGCTAATTGCATTTATTTCGAGGGTGCAACAATTCACTATTAGAGAGAATAAGATAAATTAAAATTTAATTGAGTCACTTTTCCGTTTCGAATAATTAAGAGGGTTTTTTACTACTATATTAAATGTTTGGGACTATTTTTTAATCTTTGCGGAATAGGGTGGCTCAAACGAACTCGCATTTCATCTTATGCACTCCAAGTATAAATTGCTATTTGTTTTATCCCCAAAATTAATGCAAGTAGAAGCATTTCCCTAGTTTAATTATTTTTCGAAATAATTTCGGGGCCATATCAGGGCTCAGTACCATGCTTAGTACATTGATCATACGATTTGCCTCAGTCTGTGTCCGTTCTCGGTGCGGTGCAGGCGTTCGGACGCACTCGGTCGATTTCAAATATTTTATATTTGATCGTTGATTTAAAACTTAGTAGTACTTAAATTAAATTGTTTTATTTTTGTTTCAGGATATTCCGATAGTTATACTAATTTCTAATGGTTTGCACCCGTCATCAAGTGTCCATTCTTGACGAATAAAGCGGATCTACTGGAATTCACTGGTAAGTTTATTTTTATCAATACAATTAAATTTTATTTTATTAATTAAGATTTTTTATTGTTACAGCCCTTGGCTCCTGTTCCTCTTGGGGGTGAATTCAAGGTTGGTAAAAACTTTTATAAAACACGCGGTCGCGGAGTGAAAATTGATCCAAAAGTACTAAAAATTGTATAAAATTTGTGTGCCATCGTTTTTTACAAGAAATTGTTAGTGAAAATTTGGAGAACTCATTCAATTCATTAGCATAACTTGGAAAAAGTGAGGGTTAATGGAATAATGTTTCTTTCAGGATTATTTTCAGCAGTGAATCGCGATCGGTCACCTTAAGTGAATACTTATAAGAACATTTTGACTTATATAAAAATAAATTAATATAAATTTGTATAAAATAGAAGTGCGCGATTAACCTTCGTATAAATTCAAAGTCAGTCTAAATTCAAACCAGTCTTTGATCCAGTGTTTTTAATGTGACTCGTATTGCATCCAAAAAAATGCGAGGGTCCATTCTTGACGAATAAAGTGGATTATTTTGAGTTTATCTGTAAGTTATTAAAATTAATTTATATATATATCGCAAAATACTAACCATTTTTTTCGTTGTTTTAGGCCTTGGCTGCTGTTCCTCAAGGGGATAAACTTTAGGTGAGTTTTTACTTTTGGGTATTGCATGGTAGTTGGTAATGTCCGCGCTTTATTTGAAGGCCTAATTGATTTTCAATCATTACGAAAAAGGAATATACGTTTCGTTACTTTTATGCACAGTATACGACGCGCCACCTTGCATCAACCCTTGTAAGTCTGTTATAATGTATAGGACAAAGAAGAATTGTGCGCTTACTTGTTCTTCGAAACTAATCTCAGCAAATTTCGTCTTTGTTTTAAACATTGTGACTGACATGCAAGGTGGCGGATCGTATATTTCACTGTGCGTAAAAGCAACCAAACTTACATTCTTTTTTCACTCTGATGATTGATAATCCATTGGATTTTTATTTAAAGGGCTGGCTTTAGTTGGTGTTATCAGTGAGTACTTTTGGATCAATAGTGTAATCGATATACCTATGAGTGTTTTTCATAGGTCGAATAAATGCGGCGCGTTTGCGGTATTAAATTAAACGGACGACTGCTGAATATACATTTATTTCAGTCAAATATACATGAATTCTAATATGTACTCTTGAGGACGGGAAAAAAGTGGTGCAAGGAGTCTGTTTGGTTGCATTCTTCATTTTTAATTATTATTGTTGCAAACGAGACACAAAATTCTGCATTGGGATGAATTGGTGGTAATTGCCTCACTTGGTATTGCCGCCAATCCAATCCAATTCAATTCAAAGTTTTGAATCGAGATTACACCATAAATAATTAAAATTAAAGTATATGCAGTTAAACTACATTCTGTACCACTTTTTTCTCTCGTCGATAGTATAATACTTTTAGATACATAATTACATAACTTAATAACTAAGAATAGGTTATTATTGCTATATTCATACCAAAAGTATTAATTTGAAAACTAGTTTTGGTTAATACATAAATCACAGATCACATTATTGGCAATATGCTGTTGTCTCGAATTTCCCAGTGGCTAATTCTTCTAGCTCAATTTTTCTCGTCAACTCACAATAATTAATCTCGATAAAAATAGTCTAATCAAATACATCCCCCACTTTAACTTTTACAAAACAATATAATATTTTACAGACTTCACAAACTTCACAGACTTTACAAAGTTTTGGAATCTCTGCGGAAGAAACGGATAACAGATTTGTTATCTACGCCCCCCAATTAGTTAGGAATAAATAATTAGGTGGATCAAAAAATTTAAAAATTTGGCCAAAAAATTCATCGTTTTGCCTTAAAATTTTGTCGATTTTTTAGGTAGTCTTGAAAAACTATGTTTGAAAATTTATAAAAAATTCAGGAAAATTTTTGTCAATTATTTTTGTCAACCCGGAAAATTTTTGTCAATTATTCATCTAGAGCTATTGCATTGAAAATAA
Organism: Cryptophagus acutangulus; assembly: GCA_963556235.1. Taxonomy (NCBI): domain Eukaryota; kingdom Metazoa; phylum Arthropoda; class Insecta; order Coleoptera; family Cryptophagidae; genus Cryptophagus; species Cryptophagus acutangulus. The sequence goes on along the minus strand of OY744566.1, from coordinate 66,587 downwards.
AATACAACAAATATGAGGAACCTCAAATTATCTCACAAAAAAATTTCAAACAGATTTTTTTTTGCTATTTTTGAAATTCCAAAAAAAAATCATAACTCAATTTTGAAATCTCTGCGGCAGAAACGGATAACAGATTTGTTATCTACGCCCCTCAATTAGTTAGAAAATAAATAATTATAGGTGGATCAAAATTTGAAAATTTGGCCAAAAAATCCATCATTTGCCTTAAAATTTTGTCGATTTTAAGGTAGGCTTGAAAAACTATGTTTGAAAATTTATAAAAAATTCATCAAAAGAAGTAAATCCGGGAAATTTTGTCAATTATTCAACTAGGGCTATTGCATTGAAAATAAAATTAAAAAAATATGAGGGACCTCACATTACCTCACAAAAAAATTTCAAACAGATTTTTTTGTGCTGTTTTTAAAATTTCAAAAAAAAAATTATAACTCAATTTTGAAATCTCTGCGGCAGAAACGGATAACAGATTTGTTATCTACGCCCCCCAATTAGTTAGGAAATAAATAAATAATTTGATCAAAAAATTTGAAAATTTGGCCACAAAATCCATCATTTTGCCTTAAAATTTTGTCGATTTTTAAGGTAGGCTTGAAAAACTATGTTTGAAAATTTATAAAAAATTCAGGAAAAGAAGTAAAGCCGGGAAATTTTTGTCAGTTATTCATCTAGGGCTATTGCATATAAAATAAAATAAAATAAATAGGAGGGATCTCACATTATCTCACAAAAAATTTTCAAACAGATTTTTTTTTGCTATTTTTGAAATTCCAAAAAAAAATTATAACTCAATTTTGAAATCTCTGCGGCAGAAATGGATAACAGATTTGTTATCTACGCCCCCCAATTAATTAGAAAATAAATAATTAGGTGGATCAAAAAATTTGAAAATTTGGCCAAAAAATCCATCATTTTGCCTTAAAATTTTGTCGATTTTTAAGGTAGGCTTGAAAATTTATAAAAAATTCAGGAAAAAAATTAAAGCCGGGAAATTTTTGTCATGTATTTATCTAGGGCTATTACATTGAAAATAAAATAAATGAAATATAAGGGACCTCACATTATCTCACAAAAAAATTTCAAACTGATTTTTTTTTGCTAATTTTGAAATTCCAAAAAAAAATCTAACTCAATTTTGAAATCTCTGCGGCAGAAACGGATAACAGATTTGTTATCTACGCCCCCCAATTAGTTAGGAAATAAATAATTAGGTGGATCAAAAAATTTAAAAATTTGGCCAAAAAATCCATCGTTTTGCCTTAAAATTTTGTCGATTTTGAAGGTAGTCTTGAAAAACTATGTTTGAAAATTTATAAAAAATTCAGGAAAAAAAGTAAAGCCGGGAAATTTTTGTCATATGTTTATCTAGGGCTATTGCATTGAAAATAAAATAAATGAAATATGAAGGACCTCACATTATCTCACAAAAAATTTTCAAACTGATTTTTTTTTGCTATTTTTGAAATTCCAAAAAAAATCATAACTCAATTTTGAAATCTCTGCGGCAGAAACGGATAACAGATTTGTTATCTACGCCCCCCAATTAGTTAGGAAATAAATAATTAGGTGGATCAAAAAATTTGAAAATTTGGCCAAAAAATCCATCGTTTTGCCTTAAAATTTTGTCGATTTTTAAGGTAGGCTTGAAAAACTATGTTTGAAAATTTATAAAAAATTCAGGAAAAAAAGTAAAGCCGGGAAATTTTTGTCATATATTTATCTAGGGCTATTGCATTGAAAATAAAATAAATGAAATATGAGGGACCTCACATTATCTCACAAAAAATTTTCAAACTGATTTTTTTTTGCTATTTTTGAAATTCCAAAAAAAATCATAACTCAATTTTGAAATCTCTGCGGCAGAAACGGATAACAGATTTGTTATCTACGCCCCCCAATTAGTTAGGAAATAAATAATTAGGTGGATCAAAAAATTTGAAAATTTGGCCAAAAAATCCATCATTTTGCCTTAAAATTTTGTCGATTTTTAAGGTAGGCTTGAAAAACTATGTTTCAAAATTTATAAAAAATTCAGGAAAAAAAGTAAAGCCGGGAAATTTTTGTCAGTTATTCATCTAGGGCTATTGCATATAAAATAAAATAAAATGAATATGCGGGATCTCACATTATCTCACAAAAAATTTTTAAACAGATTTTTTGTGCTGTTTTTAAAATTTCAAAAAAAAAATTATAACTCAATTTTGAAATCTCTGCGGCAGAAACGGATAACAGATTTGTTATCTACGCCCCCCAATTAGTTAGGAAATAAATAATTAGGTGGATCAAAAAATTTGAAAATTTGGCCAAAAAATCCATCATTTTGCCTTAAAATTTTGTCGATTTTTAAGGTAGGCTTGAAAAACTATGTTTCAAAATTTATAAAAAATTCAGGAAAAAAAGTAAAGCCGGGAAATTTTTGTCAGTTATTCATCTAGGGCTATTGCATATAAAATAAAATAAAAGAAATATGAGGGACCTCACATTATCTCACAAAAAATTTTCAAACAGATTTTTTTTTGCTATTTTTGAAATTCCAAAAAAAAAAATCATAACTCAATTTTGAAATCTCTGCGGCAGAAACGGATAACAGATTTGTTATCTACGCCTCCCAATTAGTTAGGGAATAAATAATTAGGTGGATCAAAAAATTTAAAAATTTGGCCAAAAAATTAATCATTTTGTCTTAAAATTTTGTCGATTTTTAAGGGTAGGCTTGAAAAACTATGTTTGAAAATATATAAAAAATTCAGGAAAAAAAGTAAAGCCGGGAAATTTTTGTCAGTTATTCATCTAGGGGTATTGCATATAAAATAAAATAAAAGAAATATGAGGGACCTCACATTATCTCACAAAAAATTTTCAAACAGATTTTTTTTTGCTATTTGTGAAATTCCAAAAAAAAATCATAACTCAATTTTGATATATCTGCGGCAGAAACGGATAACAGATTTGTTATCTACGCCCCCCAATTAGTTAGGAAATAAATAATGTGGTGGATCAAAAAATTTGAAAATTTGGCCAAAAAATCCATCGTTTTGCCTTAAAACTTTGTCGATTTTTAAGGTAGGCTTGAAAAACTATGTTTCAAAATTTATAAAAAATTCAGGAAAAAAAGTAAAGCCGGGAAATTTTTGTCAGTTATTCATCTAGGGCTATTGCATTGAAAATAAAATTAAAAAAATATGAGGGACCTCACATTATCTCACAAAAAATTTTCAAACAGATTTTTTTTTGCTATTTTTGAAATTCCAAAAAAAAATCATAACTCAATTTTGAAATCTCTGCGGCAGAAACGGATAACAGATTTGTTATCTACGCCCCCCAATTAGTTAGGAAATAAATAATTTGGTGGATCAAAAAATTTGAAAATTTGGCCAAAAAATCCATCGTTTTGCCTTAAAATTTTGTCGATTTTTAAGGTAGTCTTGAAAAACTATGTTTGAAAATTTATAAAAAATTCAGGAAATGAAGTAAACCCGGGAAATTTTAGTCAATTATTCATCTAGGGCTATTGCATTGAAAATAAAATAAAAGAAATATGAGGGACCTCACATTATCTCACAAAAAAATTTCAAACAGATTTTTTTGTTGCTATTTTTGAATTTCAAAAAAAAAAAATCATAACTCAATTTTGAAATATCTGCGGCAGAAACGGATAACAGATTTGTTATCTACGCCCCCCAATTAGTTAGGAAATAAATAATTAGGTGGATCAAAAAATTTGAAAATTTGGCCAAAAAATCCATCGTTTTGTCTTAAAATTTTGTCGATTTTTAAGGTAGGCTTGAAAAACTATGTTGAAAATCTATAAAAAATTCAGGAAAAAAAGTCAAGCCGGGAAATTTTTGTCAGTTATTCATCTAGGGCTATTGCATTGAAAATAAAATAAAAGAAATATGAGGGACCTCACATTATCTCACAAAAAATTTTCAAATAGATTTTTTTTTGCTATTTTTGAAATTCCAAAGAAAAATCATAACTCAATTTTGAAATCTCTGCGGCAGAAACGGATAACAGATTTGTTATCTACGCCCCCCAATTAGTTAGGAAATAAATAATTTGGTGGATCAAAAAATTTGAAAATTTGGCCAAAAAATCCATTGTTTTGCCTTAAAACTTTGTCGATTTTTAAGGTAGGCTTGAAAAACTATATTTGAAAATTTATAAAAAATTCAGGAAAAAAAGTAAAGCCGGAAAATTTTTGACAGTTATTCATCTAGGGCTATTGCATTGAAAATAAAATAAAAGAAATATGAGGGACCTCACATTATCTCACAAAAAATTTTCAAATAGATTTTTTTTTGCTATTTTTGAACAAAAAAAAATCATAACTCAATTTTGAAATCTCTGCGGCAGAAACGGATAACAGATTTGTTATCTACGCCCCCCAATTAGTTAGGAAATAAATAATTTGGTGGATCAAAAAATTTGAAAATTTGGCCAAAAAATCCATCGTTTTGCCTTAAAATTTTGTCGATTTTTAAGGTAGTCTTGAAAAACTATGTTTGAAAATTTATAAAAAATTCAGGAAATGAAGTAAACCCGGGAAATTTTTGTCAATTATTCATCTAGGGCTATTGCATTGAAAATAAAATAAAAGAAATATGAGGGACCTCACATTATCTCACAAAAAAATTTCAAACAGATTTTTTTTTTGCTATTTTTGAAATTCCAAAAAAAAAATCATAACTCAATTTTGATATATCTGCGGCAGAAACGGATAACAGATTTGTTATCTACGCCCCCCAATTAGTTAGGAAATAAATAATGTGGTGGATCAAAAAATTTGAAAATTTGGCCAAAAAATCCATCGTTTTGCCTTAAAACTTTGTCGATTTTTAAGGTAGGCTTGAAAAACTATATTTGAAAATTTATAAAAAATTCAGGAAAAAAAGTAAAGCCGGGAAATTTTTGACAGTTATTCATCTAGGGCTATTGCAGTGAAAATAAAATTAAAAAAATATGAGGGACCTCACATTATCTCACAAAAAATTTTCAAACAGATTTTTTTTTGCAATTTTTAAATTCCAAAAAAAAATCATAACTCAATTTTGAAATCTCTGCGGCAGAAACGGATAACAGATTTGTTATCTACGCCCCCCAATTAGTTAGGAAATAAATAATTTGGTGGATCAAAAAATTTGAAAATTTGGCCAAAAAATCCATTGTTTTGCCTTAAAACTTTGTCGATTTTTAAGGTAGGCTTGAAAAACTATATTTGAAAATTTATAAAAAATTCAGGAAAAAAAGTAAAGCCGGAAAATTTTTGACAGTTATTCATCTAGGGCTATTGCATTGAAAATAAAATAAAAGAAATATGAGGGACCTCACATTATCTCACAAAAAATTTTCAAATAGATTTTTTTTTGCTATTTTTGAAATTCCAAAAAAAAATCATAACTCAATTTTGAAATCTCTGCGGCAGAAACGGATAACAGATTTGTTATCTACGCCCCCCAATTAGTTAGGAAATAAATAATTTGGTGGATCAAAAAATTTGAAAATTTGGCCAAAAAATCCATCGTTTTGCCTTAAAATTTTGTCGATTTTTAAGGTAGTCTTGAAAAACTATGTTTGAAAATTTATAAAAAATTCAGGAAATGAAGTAAACCCGGGAAATTTTTGTCAATTATTCATCTAGGGCTATTGCATTGAAAATAAAATAAAAGAAATATGAAAGACCTCACATTATCTCACAAAAAAATTTCAAACAGATTTTTTTTTGCTATTTTTGAAATTCCAAAAAAAAAATCATAACTCAATTTTGATATATCTGCGGCAGAAACGGATAACAGATTTGTTATCTACGCCCCCCAATTAGTTAGGAAATAAATAATTAGGTGGATCAAAAAATTTGAAAATTTGGCCAAAAAATCCATCGTTTTGTCTTAAAATTTTGTCGATTTTTAAGGTAGGCTTGAAAAACTATATTTGAAAATTTATAAAAAATTCAGGAAAAAAAGTAAAGCCGGGAAATTTTTGACAGTTATTCATCTAGGGCTATTGCATTGAAAATAAAATTAAAAAAATATGAGGGACCTCACATTATCTCACAAAAAATTTTCAAACAGATTTTTTTGTGCTATTTTTGAAATTCCAAAAGAAAATCATAACTCAATTTTGAAATCTCTGCGGCAGAAACGGATAACAGATTTGTTATCTACGCCCCCCAATTAGTTAGGAAATAAATAATTTGGTGGATCAAAAAATTTGAAAATTTGGCCAAAAAATCCATCGTTTTGCCTTAAAATTTTGTCGATTTTTAAGGTAGTCTTGAAAAACTATGTTTGAAAATTTATAAAAAATTCAGGAAATGAAGTAAACCCGGGAAATTTTAGTCAATTATTCATCTAGGGCTATTGCATTGAAAATAAAATAAAAGAAATATGAGGGACCTCACATTATCTCACAAAAAAATTTCAAACAGATTTTTTTTTTGCTATTTTTGAAATTCAAAAAAAAAAAATCATAACTCAATTTTGAAATATCTGCGGCAGAAACGGATAACAGATTTGTTATCTACGCCCCCCAATTAGTTAGGAAATAAATAATTAGGTGGATCAAAAAATTTGAAAATTTGGCCAAAAAATCCATCGTTTTGTCTTAAAATTTTGTCGATTTTTAAGTTAGGCTTGAAAAACTATGTTGAAAATCTATAAAAAATTCAGGAAAAAAAGTCAAGCCGGAAAATTTTTGACAGTTATTCATCTAGGGCTATTGCATTGAAAATAAAATAAAAGAAATATGAGGGACCTCACATTATCTCACAAAAAATTTTCAATTAGATTTTTTTTTGCTATTTTTGAAATTCCAAAAAAAAATCATAACTCAATTTTGAAATCTCTGCGGCAGAAACGGATAACAGATTTGTTATCTACGCCCCCCAATTAGTTAGGAAATAAATAATTTGGTGGATCAAAAAATTTGAAAATTTGGCCAAAAAATCCATCGTTTTGCCTTAAAATTTTGTCGATTTTTAAGGTAGTCTTGAAAAACTATGTTTGAAAATTTATAAAAAATTCAGGAAATGAAGTAAACCCGGGAAATTTTTGTCAATTATTCATCTAGGGCTATTGCATTGAAAATAAAATAAAAGAAATATGAAAGACCTCACATTATCTCACAAAAAAATTTCAAACAGATTTTTTTTTGCTATTTTTGAAATTCCAAAAAAAAATTATAACTCAATTTTGAAATATCTGCGGCAGAAACGGATAACAGATTTGTAATTTACGCCCCCCAATTAGTTAGGAAATAAATAATTAGGTGGATCAAAAAATTTGAAAATTTGGCCAAAAAATCCATCGTTTTGCCTTAAAATTTTGTCGATTTTTAAGGTAGTCTACAAAAACTATGTTGAAAATCTATAAAAAATTCAGGAAAAAAAGTAAAGCCGGGAAATTTTTGTCAGTTATTCATCTAGGGCTATTGCATATAAAATAAAATAAAATAAATATGAGGGACCTCACATTATCTCACAAAAAATTTTCAAACAGATTTTTTTTTGCTATTTGCAAAATTCCAAAAAAAAATCATAACTCAATTTTGAAATCTCTGCGGCAGAAACGGATAACAGATTTGTTATCTACGCCCCCCAATTAGTTAGGAAATAAATAATTTGGTGGATCAAAAAATTTGAAAATTTGGCCAAAAAATCCATCGTTTTGCCTTAAAATTTTGTCGATTTTTAAGGTAGTCTTGAAAAACTATGTTTGAAAATTTATAAAAAATTCAGGAAATGAAGTAAACCCGGGAAATTTTTGTCAATTGTTCATCTAGGGCTATTGCATTGAAAATAAAATAAAATAAATATGAGGGACCTCACATTATCTCACAAAAAAATTTCAAACAGATTTTTTTTTGCTATTTTTGAAATTCCAAAAAAAAATCATAACTCAATTTTGTAATCTCTGCGGCAGAAACGGATAACAGATTTGTTATTTACGCCCCCCAATTAGTTAGGAAATAAATAATTTGGTGGATCAAAAAAATTGAAAATTTGGCCAAAAAATCCATCGTTTTGCCTTAAAACTTTGTCGATTTTTAAGGTAGGCTTGAAAAACTATATTTGAAAATTTATAAAAAATTCAGGAAAAAATGTAAAGCCGGGAAATTTTTTACAGTTATTCATCTAGGGCTATTGCATTGAAAATAAAATAAAATAAATATGAGGGACCTCACATTATCTCACAAAAATTTTTCAAACAGATTTTTTTTTGCTATTTTTGAAATTCCAAAAAAAAATCATAACTCAATTTTGAAATCTCTGCGGCAGAAACGGATAACAGATTTGTTATCTACGCCCCCCAATTAGTTAGGAAATAAATAATTTGGTGGATCAAAAAATTTGAAAATTTGGCCAAAAAATCCATCGTTTTGCCTTAAAATTTTGTCGATTTTTAAGGTAGGCTTGAAAAACTATGTTGAAAATCTATAAAAAATTCAGGAAAAAAAGTCAAGCCGGGAAATTTTTGTCAGTTATTCATCTAGGGCTATTGCATATAAAATAAAATAAAAGAAATATGAGAGACCTCACATTATCTCACAAAAAATTTTCAAACAGATTTTTTTTTTGCTATTTTTGAAATTCCAAAAAAAAATCATAACTCAATTTTGAAATCTCTGCGGCAGAAACGGATAACAGATTTGTTATCTACGCCCCCCAATTAGTTAGGAAATAAATAATTTGGTGGATCAAAAAATTTGAAAATTTGGCCAAAAAATCCATCGTTTTGCCTTAAAATTTTGTCGATTTTTAAGGTAGTCTTGAAAAACTATGTTTGAAAATTTATAAAAAATTCAGGAAATGAAGTAAACCCGGGAAATTTTTGTCAATTATTCATCTAGGGCTATTGCATTGAAAATAAAATAAAAGAAATATGAGGGACCTCACATTATCTCACAAAAAAATTTCAAACAGATTTTTTTTTTGCTATTTTTGAAATTCCAAAAAAAAATCATAACTCAATTTTGAAATATCTGCGGCAGAAACGGATAACAGATTTGTTATTTACGCCCCCCAATTAGTTAGGAAATAAATAATTAGGTGGATCAAAAAATTTGAAAATTTGGCCAAAAAATCCATCGTTTTGCCTTAAAATTTTGTCGATTTTTAAGGTAGGCTTGAAAAACTATATTGGAAAATTTATAAAAAATTCAGGAAAAAAAGTAAAGCCGGGAAATTTTTGACAGTTATTCATCTAGGGCTATTGCATTGAAAATAAAATAAAAGTAATATGAGGGACCTCACATTATCTCACAAAAAAATTTCAAATAGATTTTTTTTTGCTATTTTTGAAATTCCAAAAAAAAATCATAACTCAATTTTGATATCTCTGCGGCAGAAACGGATAACAGATTTGTTATCTACGCCCCCCAATTAGTTAGGAAATAAATATTTTGGTGGATCAAAAAATTTGAAAATTTGGCCAAAAAATCCATCGTTTTGCCTTAAAATTTTGTCGATTTTTAAGGTAGTCTTGAAAAACTATGTTTGAAAATTTATAAAAAATTCAGGAAATGAAGTAAACCCGGGAAATTTTTGTCAATTATTCATCTAGGGCTATTGCATTGAAAATAAAATAAAAGAAATATGAGGGACCTCACATTATCTCACAAAAAAATTTCAAACAGATTTTTTTTTTGCTATTTTTGAAATTCCAAAAAAAAATCATAACTCAATTTTGAAATATCTGCGGCAGAAACGGATAACAGATTTGTTATTTACGCCCCCCAATTAGTTAGGAAATAAATAATTAGGTGGATCAAAAAATTTGAAAATTTGGCCAAAAAATCCATCGTTTTGCCTTAAAATTTTGTCGATTTTTAAGGTAGTCTTGAAAAACTATGTTTGAAAATTTATAAAAAATTCAGGAAATTAAGTAAACCCGGGAAATTTTTGTCAATTATTCATCTAGGGCTATTGCATTGAAAATAAAATAAAAGAAATATAAGGGACCTCACATTATCTCACAAAAAAATTTCAAACAGATTTTTTTTTGCTATTTTTGAAATTCCAAAAAAAAAAAATCATAACTCAATTTTGAAATATCTGCGGCAGAAACGGATAACAGATTTGTTATCTACGCCCCCCATTAGTTAGGAAATAAATAATTAGGTGGATCAAAAAATTTGAAAATTTGGCCAAAAAATCCATCGTTTTGCCTTAAAATTTTGTCGATTTTTAAGGTAGTCTTGAAAAACTATGTTTAAAAATTTATAAAAAATTCAGGAAAAAAAGTAAAGCCGGGAAATTTTTGTCAGTTATTCATCTAGGGCTATTGCATGTAAAATAAAATAAAAGAAATATGAGGGACCTCACATAATTTCACAAAAAATTTTCAAACAAATTTTTTTTTGTTATTTTTGAAATTCAAAAAAAAAATCATAACTCAATTTTGAAATCTCTGCGGAAGAAGCGGATAACAGATTTATTATTTACGCCCCCCAATTAGTTAGGAAATAAATAATTAGGTGGATCAAAAAATTTGAAAATTTGGCCAAAAAATCCATCATTTTGGCTTAAAATTTTGTCGATTTTTAAGGGTAGGCTTGAAAAACTATGTTTGAAAATTTACAAAAAATTCAGGAAAAAAAGTAAAGCCGGGAAATTTTTGTCAGTTATTCATCTAGGGCTATTGCATTGAAAATAAAATAAAATAAATATGAGGGACCTCACATTATCTCACAAAAAATTTTCAAACAGATTTTTTTTTGCTATTTGTGAAATTCCAAAAAAAAATCATAACTCAATTTTGAAATTTCTGCGGCAGAAACGGATAACAGATTTGTTATCTACGCCCCCCAATTAGTTGGGAAATAAATAATTTGGTGGATCAAAAAATTTGAAAATTTGGCCAAAAAATCCATCGTTTTGCCTTAAAACTTTGTCGATTTTTAAGGCAGGCTTGAAAAACTATATTTGAAAATTTATAAAAAATTCAGGAAAAAATATAAAGCCGGGAAATTTTTGACAGTTATTCATCTAGGGCTATTGCATTGAAAATAAAATAAAAGAAATATGAGGGACCTCACATTATCTCACAAAAAACTTTCAAACAGATTTTTTTTGCTATTTTTGAAATTCCAAAAAAAAATCATAACTCAATTTTGAAATCTCTGCGGCCGAAACGGATAACAGATTTGTTATCTACGCCCCCCAATCAGTTAAAAAATAAATAATTTGGTGGATCAAAAAATTAGAAAATTTGGCCAAAAAATCCATCGTTTTGTCTTAAAATTTTGTCGATTTTTAAGGTAGTCTTGAAAAACTATGTTTGAAAATTTATAAAAAATTCAGGAAATGAAGTAAACCCGGGTAATTTTTGTCAATTATTCATCTAGGGCTATTGCATTGAAAATAAAATAAAAGAAATATGAGGGACCTCACATTATCTCACAAAAAAATTTCAAACAGATTTTTTTTTTGCTATTTTTGAAATTCTAAAAAAAAATCATAACTCAATTTTGAAATATCTGCGGCAGAAACGGATAACAGATTTGTTATCTACGCCCCCCAATTAGTTAGGAAATAAATAATTAGGTGGATCAAAAAATTTGAAAATTTGGCCAAAAAATCCATCATTTTGCCTTAAAATTTTGTCGATTTTTAAGGTAGGCTTGAAAAACTATGTTTGAAAATGTATAAAAAATTCAGGAAAAAAAGTAAAGCCGGGAAATTTTTGTCAGTTATTCATCTAGGGCTATTGCATAGAAAATAAAATAAAAGAAATATGAGGGGCCTCACATTATGTCACAACATTTTTTCAAACAATTTTTTTTGATATTTTTGGAATTCCAAAAAAAAATCATAACTCAATTTTGAAATCTCTGCGGCAAAAACGGATGACAGATTTGTTATCTACACCCTTAATTAGTTAGGAAATAAATAATTACAAAGATCAGAAAGTTTGAAAATATGGCCAAAGAATCCATACATTTTTCGAAAATCTCGGAAAATTGAAAATAAAATAAATTAATTAAAATGATAATTTAATTAATTAAAATTTATTTTATTTTATTTCCGACTCTGAAACGCACGAAGCGAACAACTCTAAAAACAAACGACTTGATCTGAAAAGCACAAAACGAACGGCTCTAAAAGGCATAAAACGAATGATGCAGCAGATAACTTAAAAATATTTTAAAAATTTCGATTTGCTGCTGGGTTTGTCTACCGCTCAGTTGTCGAACGTTACCTGTCAAGAGTCAAGACCTACCATTGTTTGGCCTTGGCGGTGTCATATACTATGTGTCAGGAACAGCAAGCACTACCCTGTGCATCAGTATTTTAATTGTTTGAAATTATAACACTTAACAACGGACTACACTAACGGGAAATGTTAAAAATACGAGCTTTAAATCGGGAATCTTCATCGGACGAAGATGTTCCTGTAATTCGCCGAGAAGCCCAGGTAAATTTCTTTGAATGCAAGTCTAACCTATAAACTTTTTCACTTTATTTATTTCTAGGAAGAAATAGTCCTAGAACTATATAACAAAGCACTACGATTGCAGGCTTCTGGCTCATTCCCTGAAGCACAATCAATTTTATACAGTTTGATAAACGAAAACATCCCAAACCTTGAAAACAATGGGGGCCTACCTAAATCGATGTCTTCATTGAAATACTCATGCTATTGTAACTTGGGCAACGTTTACCTTCAGCGTAATGAAATCAAAAACGCATTAGACAAATTTTTAATGGTTGGTAGTAAAGTTTGATTTACTAGCATGGTTTAACTAGGTGCTACTTTTACAGGCATCTGAGCTTGATTCTGCGGATGTGACGTTATGGTTCAAAATAGGCAAATTGGCCCTGAAACAAGACTTATTTCGCCAATCAGCCTACGCGTTTTCTAAAGTAAGTGAATCACAAAATAGTTGGGTTAGAATTAGTGTTGCTTAATTCCCGAGTTAATTCTATTAATTATATTCAATGAAGGGCCTGGAATGTAGCGAGAATCACTGGCCGTGTTTAGATCAGCTAATATCCGTTCTGTTTACAATCAAGGATACTGTTGGTTGTCTTGAATATATTGGCAAAGCTTTGCAATTAGATTCAAATTACACTAAAGGACTGGTTTTTCGTAAGCAAATCTACTTGGATAATCCTTTCACAAAAGAGTATTACCAACTTTACAATCCCGACCAGTGAGTTTTCAATTTAATTTAAATATTGCAAAGTGTAAGTGATAATCTATTAGTATCTGGGAACCATCGTTGGACATCGAAGTCGACGAGGAAGACTCGCTAAAGTTCCTAAAGGAAGTTGAAGAATTATCCCAGCGTATTATTGCGGCTGAGAAACGGGTTGGGCCGCAATCTTTAACTACCATTCCTTTACCTAAAGCCCTCGAAAGCTTCACTTGGACTTCATTGGCTAAAACCATTTTACATTTGCATCAATATATCAACGATAACGAGATGGTAATTGTACTTTAATTATTTTTTTCAACTAATGAATTAATGTGCTTTTCAATTTAGACTCACTTCACTATGGTGGATTTAAATAAATGTATGAGTCAGGAAAATGAACAAGTAGTGACGACACCACCGGTTGAGCTTTGCGAAGAACCACCGGTGGAGGTCGAAAAGAAGAACTCTGCTGAAGAACCATCTGTTATAATGTTGGAAGAAATTGCAAAGGATAGAATGGTTGAATTAAATGCGGAAGAAGAGATAATGGATGTTCCGGAAGGGTTGGTTGAAAGACGCATCTCGCAAAACAGCGAAACTAATAATGAAGCGCAAGATAATACTCCAGTGCAAACTGATAACGATGAGGTTAGTAGAATTCAGAAAATTTACAATTGATAGTTGATTTTTGTTTTGCAGGAAACTCCAATGGAAATTGAAACCGATGAGCAGGACGAATCGGAATCGAAAACTGAACGTTGCCGGCCTAGAAGTACGAAACGAAAGCGCGACGTTCTTTCGGAGCTACAAATTTGGGGTTGGCATAGCAAACGTAGATATTCGAAAAAAGGCAAGCAAGATAAAGACTTTTCAGTTACCGATGCTTTCAATCGAATTATTCCGAAAACGTTACTGTAAGTTTGCCAACATTTTTAATTGCTTTAGGTAAATTATAATTTTGGCTTAGAAAAACTGAAATTGGATTCGAAATAACGCCGGAAATGGAAGAAGATTCGATGAATACGATGGATTTGTATAATTTATATGTAGAAGATTGTGAAGTTAATGCCTTTATTACACCTATTCATTCACCGTTCTCTACGATCAGGTAATTCATAATTAATTATTATCAAATATAATCAACTTGAAAATACCACATTTTACTAGTGAATCATACTTTGGAACTGATTTGGAAAAAGACGATGCATTGCAGTTCTGGACCAAACAACGCAATTATTGTGATGCTATTGTTCTAGTAAAGGAATTGGTTTTTACAATATCTAAACTATGGCATTTGCAATGGCCTAAAGAATTGGTTCCACTGTATATTCAAGCGTACGATTTTCTTCGGGAACATTGCGATTTACCTGAAATTTTCGCCGACGAGACGCCTTTTGACGTTATTAGGGACTATGCATTGGCTACTTTGTTGTATGGCGAACTCATCAACTTTACGTCAGACACGTAAGAATCGAATATAATTTCAAATCGGAAGTGGCGTACCGTGTTGCATGACATGATACACAATCAAATATACAACTTATAGTATATTTAGTTGACGATCATTTTCAAAATAGTTCAAAGTGATTCTCGTTTTAGCACAGAACTAGTACATGCTAGTTTGCTAAACTTTGTTCAAATGGTAAGTGGATGGTACGACCATTGGAAAGAAGAATACACGTCATTTTTCAATCGTGTTCATTGGCTACGATCACATATTTTTCGCAAAGAAAATAATAACAACTTGGCCATTCGTGCTCTACGATTGGTACGTGGCAACAATGTTTTATTAATCTCTAGATATTATCTATTTATTTATTTCCTTAGTAGACAAATATTTTATTTATTCAATAGGTGCAAGAAACAATTGTGGACGAAGAATCCAGACTCCCAACCGGCAAATACGTCTTAACTCTTCCAAATTGTAATAAATGTTGCGTGATTTCAATGGAAATTGCCGATAAAATACTGCAACATTTGGATTTGTAAATGGATTTGGCAAAGTATTCGTACTAAATTTACGTAATAAAATATATATTTTTTAGAATTAGTTCTTTAAGCAATGTCGAAGAGTTGTTTAATCGTCAAAAATTTAGCGACGTAGCCGACATAATAAAAATTACTTTTAAACAGTCAGGCGTCAATCATTCGCAAATTGGCCGAATGGGTCGTCCTGCTCAATTAGGCTTACTCCTCCACTCATTATGGTTCACAAACAAAGCAGACTGCTTCATTTGGACCGAGGAATGTTTGTACGAGTGCTTAAAGCATTATTTAAAACCAGGCAAAAGTTTCGACAAATGGGAATTAATGTTTGAGAAATGTTTAGCATTTTTATATGAACTTATTAAAATGGAAACGGTTAGTATAGGTAAGTAGAATTATTTTCATAAAAAAAATTTGATTCTTGCATTACAATTTAATGTAATTTCAGTGGACTCTTTAATTGAGGCTAAAAGATGTCGACTAGTAGAATCGCTCACTAAAATTATAATAAAACAATTAAAAAGTGATAGCTTATCGAAAAAACCGACATTCTGTGTTACTCCTTGGATTCTATTACATTATATTTTATTAAGGTAATGTTACAGAGATAGACTTGGTTTTGTATTATAAAACTAATTAATTTTTTATTCATTTAGAGAGGAACATAGACTGCATGCTAGCAATCGAGTAAGCCATATTGCCAGTGAAAAGCCGGACACACTTGTAATTCAAGAAACAAAAGAAGCAGAATTACCTTCATCGATTGCAATATTGTGTTCGGCTCATGAATTTCTAGGTCCAAAAGGCTGGTGTGTTACAGACAACGGTGAACTTTTGCATTTTATACTCGATACTGTCTTGGATCGGCTTGACACCCCTATATTCGAACCCCTAAGAGAGAAAATTGATATTCACATTGAGCAGGCTTTATTTTGTCTCTACCAACATCCCAGCAAAAAAAACAAAGTAATCTTGGACTCTATATTATTTACATAATTTAATATGGATTGCTAATTAATTTTAGGTTTCTCGGCATTTGGCTGACCATAATGTCGATCCTTTACCATTATCTTTCGAACGATCTTTTCAACTGTACGAATTCTACGGTCCAGATTCTCTGCCCGAATTTAATTCGTACAAAAATGCGTCGATCTCGGCCGATTTGGAACAGCTTTTAAAACGAATTTCGGCTCTAGTGCCAAGTGAATTTAATCCACAAACTACTCTCGAACAAGTAATGGCTTTTGTTAATGGTAAATCAGATGAGATGCCAGAAGCAATTAATTTTCCAAACAAAGTTCGCTCGATTTATTATTTAATAGGCGATTACTATTTCAAGCAACGCGAGTTTAATCGATGTTTGAAATACTTTGAGATGGATTTGTGCATCAATCCGTTGCGAATTGATTCGTGGGCTTGTTTGGGGTTGAGTTTTGTCAGCCAATTGGAAAGCAAACTAAATTATTGCAAGAAAATTAAGAGTGAAACGGATTTTTTGGAGAAAGCAAAGTCTGCACAGATTTGTTTTAAGAAAGCGCTTAATTTAGCACCAGATCATTTGATGTTGTGGATCGAGTTTGGATCATTTGAGTATATGGTCCATTCGTTTTGTTCCAGATTACTGAAGTTTGAATCGGAAAATTTCAGCATGGAAAAGTACAACTATTATACTGCCTTATCATTTAGCTTTGTTATTTTAATTGTGTTCTGTCTTTAGATTTGATATTTTGGAGGGTCAAAAAAATAGTTATTTGGATAGTTCTGGCAATAGTTTGGAAAAGGCAATTAGTTTGTATGAGGTGGATGAAAATGAACCGGATGAACGATGGCTGCAGTATTATATTTTAGGGAAAATTGCTGAAAAAAAGCAAAAGGAACCTACCGAATATCTACAATACTATCTAACAGTAAGTTATTTGCAAACAAAATTTGAAATTTTACTCACGTACCTACTGTATGCAACTACAAATGTTGGTTACATTTTACATACTCACTTTACTCTGAGTATTATATTTACAGGCCAGTACTCTATTGAAAGAAAACAATGCGACTTATCCTGATAAAATTAACTACTACAATCCGCAACATCTTGCTGTTGAAGCGCTGGAATTGCATTACAGAGTGCATGCTTCGATTCTAAAATACCTCGAATTGCACGAGGGTAAAGTGATTTCGCATTCTTTAGGCACTTTTTTCAAAAAGTGTCTCAACAGTACTAACAATTTCCAAAAAGTGGCCAAAGAATTGAAGCCTACTAATGATAATAGTGCTGATATTTTAATGCAGCAAGAAGTTAAGCAATGTTTAGATGAGCTTCTTCTTAAAGTGGAAGAAGAAACTAAGATCGCTTCGGTTTTGGATGGTAAGCCTGGTGTTATAGTTTTGTCGGACTCGGACGAAGATGATAAAAAGGGGGCTAAAGTGGAAAAGCAACAATTGGATATTTTCAAGGAAGTTGTAAAACCATGCAAAGAAGTCACAGTAGAAATAGAGAAAGCATCTAAGTTGAAAACAGTTGATAGTGAAACAGATGCTGAGAATATTAGGGTGAGGAATAATTAAGATTAATCTCATTTCCGAATATGTTTTAATAATTTGACTTATTAGACTTCGGTGGATGACTCTAGTACTTCAAACACATCGTCCAGCAGCTCTAGCAGTAGTTCAGATTCTGATAGCGATGATGATAGCAGTTCTTCCTCTTCATCTTCATCGGATAATGAAAACATGTCCAGCAATGAAATTCTGCAACTAGTCGATCGTTGTATTTCAGGTAACTACCTACCTAATTAAAAATTACTACAAAACGCGATATACTTGGCAAGAGTTTTTGCTATAGTAGGTATCTCGTCTCGAACCTATATACTATTTATCTATTGTAGGGCTTGAAATTTGCATTAAGCGTTTACCACAGAATTATAAAGCACTCTATCGCCTAGCACATTTATATTACAATTACAAGGGCAAGAAAGATTTTTCAAAATGTCGTCAGTTGCTACTGAGCCAATATAAGTGTAAAGATGGCTCGATTATTTCTGGATTGTTTTCAGAAAAGAAAGCGAATAATTTCTTCCATGTAAGCATCTGAAGTAAAACATCGATGTTGTTTATTGTTTTAATTGTTATGTATTAAATGTAAATAGGGAATTTGGAGAATTCCTTCAAGCGAAATCGATCGACCAGGCTCATTATCTGCACATATGAGTCGATGCATTTCCATTTTATTGCAAGTACTACGTGCAACGAACGATAATAAAACTCTAATTGATTTGTGTATGCATCTTAAGAAAGCTCCAGATCCTGATAAGTATGTTTTTTTTTTCAATTTTATATTGTAGATGAATTCTAAAGTAGACTGCTGATTATTCTATCTAGGGTTTATATTAAGGATTCAGAACGAATGCAATTCTCTGATCAAGCAATGGCAATGTGCACTCAAAGTCTTCGCAGTCAAGTTAAAGATGTTTCTACAATGCAGAACCCTGCAATTGTTAAGGTTCTCCAGGAAATATTTAAAGTTTACCAAAGGGTACAGAAGCATATGCAACCGAAAGATAATCCTTTTGCTGTCATGTTGACTGAACTCTACCGGCAATTTATTAAAGAAAAAGTAATAGTTCTTTATTTGATAGGAGCACCAGTTAATTCCTTATTAGATTCCAGACAATGTAAACATTTTGGAATTGGCTACAAAATTCTGCCAACAAAATCGCCCCGACAAACCGAAACCACAACCTGCACTCACCCAACCGACCCCAGCAGCCGGGGTATCCAGAGGAGCAACTACAGGAGTAGCAAGTGTAAGGCTTCACCTAAAAGACAAAATTCTCTAGCAAACTGTTTATATTGCTTTTCCGTTTAGCCTCCAGTATTACAATCGGCTTCTTCAGCTGTGCTGCCTTCAACAGTGCCAACCAATTACCCATTAAAACGTCCCGGTGCTGGTAGACCTCGTGGTCGACCACCCTTGCCTAAATTACCAGGTCAACAAACTCGATCTCCACGTGGCAGGTCACCAAGTACCATTCCCAATCCATATTCATGGAGAAAGCCTCTTTTCGATCAAGCTTATGCACATGAATATTACAAACATTATCAGGAACAATTGATTAAGCAATATAGTCAGACATTGAGTATACAGCAGTTGCAACAATTGACGCAATATTTAGCTCAGAATCAATTGTCGGCGTCTCCTTTAGTTGGCGGTGAATCATTAGCAAATCCTTTTTTACAAAGCCAGACTAGTAGTTGCTTGCTGGGTTCGATGGGCATTGCTGCGACAGAGATGATGCAAGCTTCGGCTAGTAATAGTACAGCGTTAGGTAATATTTTATTTTAGTGTAGATTCTTGTTAATCATTTTTTATTTGTAACTGCACTTTTCTAGATCAATTAAAATATTTTGGAATACTGCAACAGACACAGTCTTCTAGCAAGAAAATGAAAAGCACACACTCGAAAGCATCCACTAGTTCCAAATTTGCAGCAAATGCTTTAACTAAAACTACAAGTTCACAACAGCAGCAACAGTTATTTAAGGAACCAACTACAACAAAGCAGCCGATCGAAAAATCACCACTTTCTAATGTTGTAATGAAAGAGTGGCCGAATATTTCCATTACTCCGGTTACAACCACTAATATGGTTGCAACTACTGTCACAAGCACTGCTAATAGTTTTCCTGCACCGAAATTGCCCACCAGTCCAGGGAAAACGCTGCAGGAAAAATTGGCAGATAAGCAGCGCCAGCAGCAAAATAAGCAAATTACTAAGAAGAATATCGAAGCTGAACTTTTTTCAAAGCAAGATCCTATTTCTTCGGCAAGTTTGATTAAAAATTACAACTTGCCTAATATACCAGCGTCGTTGACTGTCTCGAAATCGCAGTATGCTTCGGTGGCGCAAACTTTATCGCCGAAATATCCACCGATGGAAGTTTCCAAGTCCTTGTATTCAGCTGGTGGTGCGAGCAAGTTTCCTTTGGAGGTTTTGAATAAGCCATCTTTTAGCATGGAATCCGGCTTGTCAATAAGTCAGGTAAATATTAGATTTATGTAATTTGTAAGTTGGGGTAATTAATTGAAGTGACAAACGCAGGTAGCAAACCAAGCCGCATCAGCGTCAAAACCACATTCCCCTTCATCGAAACCTGATAAACAGTTCAAATCCAGAGCTAGTACATCAAGTGCAAGCAAGGCAAGCGAGTCTTTACCTAGAAAGTCGTTAGATTACATTTTCAAGGAGATTAGCAAAATGTATCCGCATATGACGATGGAGCAAATATCAGCAATTGCCAAGGAAGCGCAAAATGCTTTGAAATCGTCAGCGAAAATGGAAAGCTCTTCGAAGCCAAATGAGACTTCTTTAGGTTTAGTGCAGAGTTTGCCGAAAAAATGCGTTGCAACTGAAAAGCAGAAGATTTCGATTCGTAAGGATTTGTTGAGTGCTAGTCCCATAACGCAGTTGCAAGCGAAACGTTCGGAAATTTCAATAACACCTTCGACTCCCAAAAAGGACAATATTGTACGTAGAGAAATTTCGCTACCTAAATCTAGCATAACGCCGGTAGTAGTGCAGAAATTGGCTAATGAAAAGAAGCAAGCAGTAGATGATGATGATGTTATTTGTATTGATTAAAATCTACTAGGATTATTTTACATAGGATTTAATGATATGTCGTAGGCAACCAGTAACAAGTTGATAACTTATTTTTCTATATTGTGCAGTTATATTTACAACGCAACAATCATAACAAACATACATACATATAATGGAAACAAAAGAATTATACATATTTAGTAAACGCCCAATTGGAGAGCCAGTCAATACTGCCAGCCTATCATCAATGATAGTAAGTAATAGTTGAAGGTGTAGCGTGCGATGTAACAAAATTCCAAAGCGATTTGATATCCTGCTGTTCCATATTAGCAGGACCATACAAAAAGGGACGAGTAGATAAAGTCACATTCAAAATATAACGAATTCCCGATTGTTCCATGACCAAAGGCTCAATATTTGTATGGAAAATGTGCGCCTTTGCAGCCAAGGTCCCAGTAATATGAATATCATCAATCCAAAAATAATCGGAATTTTGCGCTTGTTTGTACAAAATAAACAAAACATCTGGGGAATAAAGAATATTCCAACCCAGACAATATGTAGGATACGTTCGATTTCCATACTCGCGAAAGGAAACGCGCCATTTCGATCTATAACTCCGCATAACCTTGGTATTCTTCCGCACGGTGCAAACCAGAAGATTCCGGGCTCCGAACGGAGACAAATCCGCAGTAAGAAAGCTCTTCATCGACGGCATATTCACGAAAACATCGTCATCAGTCTTAAGTATATATTTGGCTTGTGGGCAATAATAAATCACATACTTAAAAAGCATCACGTGCTTGTAGGTAATGTTCCTGTAAGTGTCCAGAAAATCGCCTTGCACCAAATCACTGTGCGAGGCGTTTTCATTTTCGATACCCAATTGGGTGTGACTTGCATCCACGGCTCCCAGCATGAATAACACTTTTACAGTGTCGTCGTTCTGTCCCCACGTTTCGCGAATTGTTTGTCTCTTGGCGAAATTTTTGCCAGCAGAATGGACGAGGACTAGTAGTAAAGGTGGATGCGAGTCATTGCATACGAGATTCAGAATGTTAAAGTGGAAAGTGATATCGATGAGTCGCTGGTAGTCGTTTTGCGGTAGGATTGGATACGAAAATGCGGATGAATTGCTTTGGCGAAGAGAGATTTTGGACAGATTGGTTGGAAGGCTGCTGGAATTTAGCTGCACAAAATGCCAAATGTATATTATTATTAGAATGACTAGAAGGATGGGTAGCAGTTTGCGCCATTGTCTTCTATCAAGCATGTTCAAATTAAGCTTGAATTTTGGTTCTCCTGCAACAAATTTTAATTATATGTAAGTTGGCTTGTACGTACAATTGTTTTGTTGGATTAGACAAAATGCTTTGATAGTGGCTTACTTTATTGTTTAGAATAATAGAGGAATAATAATTAACTATTACGATGCGAGATCAATAGTAGTCGTGTATAACAAATCTACTTATCAATTCAAGGTAATCGATAAAATTATATTTTTATACAATTTTCTCAGGTAGATTAAAATTAGTTAAAACATTTATTGGCACCAATTGGTTATTTTTCGACAGATTTTTATAGTAGCAATAATTGTTTTTGTTCTCACGCCATGTGCTTTATTAATAAGCATAAAATGCATGAAAAGTCCATCCTTTATTCTTTATTAAATAATTTGTAATATAATTTATTAATAGTTTGTCTTTATTAATAATTTGTCGCTTGTACCTGCGATTAAGCACTCGCGTAGTTTATCTTTAAGGCTATCACTAATTCGCGTGTATTTCAAATTATTGTCTCGCAGGAAATTGTTGATGGAATCGGCGGGTTGTGCCATAAAGCGAAGTTTGAACCATTCGATTTCGCGCGCGATGAACCACCGGCGTTGTTCTTGGGATCGGCCGTATGATAGGCGTAAAATAAAGTGAGAAATATAGTCTGCTCGTCTGGCTTCAAAATCCAAATCGGTTTGGGTGTTGTAGCCCTTTAGGAGTCGTGCAAATTTGGTGAGTTCTAATTTATTCAATTCAGTTTCAATTGAATCGCGCCCCTCGTCACCCAATGGCATTAGGCCTTTGTATATGGGTTTTTCCAACACTTTTAAAACGTGTACACGTTCGATTGCTAGACGTTCAAATTCGGGTAGGCTGACGATGCCGATAGGATTTTAAACTTACCTATTTATATTTATTTATTCTTATTGGCGGTTCGGTCTCGATTGAGATATATTTGCGGCTTTGCTTTGTAATTGCACTATCAAAATCCATTTTCACTACTAGTTCGAACATTTAACTCAAGTCTAAACTAACCTAATTGTTGTTAACGAGAAAAATGTCACACATTTGTGCGATACTGGTTGCATACTTGCATTTGTTAATTTTTTGAAACTGATTTTAATAGTATATTTATAATTTTTGAGTTTTTATAATACGTAACGTCTTTAAAATTAAAAATATAAAGTACAAGATTTGAATATTGCGCCATGTAGATCTGGTGCTGATCTTCGTTAATTTTTGTTATGTTGGTCACCCTCTCGGTGTTGCAAGTTCAATGTGAACGGTACGGTTTCAGAAATGCTCCACAAAATTTGTCAATTTTGTATGAAAAAGACTTACAGACTCAAATAAAAAGTGATAAAGTTAAAGTATAATGAGTATCGAGTGTTTTGAGACATAAATTACGGGTGAGCTTAACATTTTAGTATCATATTTCTGTAATTGTAAATTGTGAACACTTGCTTTGAATTCCTCCATTATGATTGTATGATCTACTTGCGCGCGACGAAACTTTGCAAGCAAGTTCATTTTTGTGTTGTTGGTAACGGTCTTTTCGTTGCAAGTATGGCGGACCTTTTGGTTCAGTTACAAAAGTGCTTCACAAAATTACTCAATTTAAATGAAATAGAACTAGTGACTCAAATCAAAAGCAAGGAAATTAAAGTATAATTGGTGGCAAATGTTTCGGACCATGAATTACGAGTAAACTTGATATTTTATTGTCATATTTCTGTAATTGTAAATTGTGAACGATTGCATTGAATTCTTACGCGATGTTTGTTTGATCTATCTGCTCGTGGCCCTATTCTTCATGCAAAGCAACTCGTTTTATGATTATTCGGTCTTTTTGTTGCAAATATGCAAGTACTGACATATCGTTCAATTCAATTGCCCCACAAAATTAGTTATTCTTGAATGAAATAGAACTAGACTCTGATCAAAAGCAAAGAAGTTATTATATAATTGGCAGCAAGGGTTTTGGAACGTAAATAATTCCGAGTAAGCTTTATATTTTATTACTATATTTCTGTATTATTTGAATCCCTAAGCGATGACCATTTCATTTGCCCCATTCCCATTGACGATCTATTACATTTTTATATACTTTAAATACGTTATTACTAATTAATTTTATTATCTATCACTATTTGTTAAATTACAAGCATTATTTAGTTACATTTTAAATTAAAGGTGGATATTTTGTGCAATAATACACTCGATTTGTGTGCCGGCAACCGATGCAGCCAGCGCAGCGCTCAGGCACGTTGGCTATGCGGCGACCTGCTATCAGACTCAGTCTCTGTCCGGTCTCGGTGTGGTGTCGACGTTTCAACGCGCTCATGTACATTTTGCATTTAAAATTAATGCAGGGATATCCGTATTTAGTATACCCATAATGTTTTAAAGTGCAACTGATTTAATTTCTGCATTGTAACTAATTTATTAATTATAATTAATTATTTTTCAAAATGATTTCGGGGCCATCTCAGCGCTCAGTACGTTGATCACACGCCTTGCCTCAGTCTCTGTCCGTTCTCGGTGCGGTGCAGGCGTTCGCGCTCGGTCGATTTAAAACTTATTATTACTTAAATTAAATTAGATCATATTTTGTTTCAGGATATTCCAATGGTTATATTAATTTCCAATAGTTTGCACCGGTCATCGAGGGTCCATTCTTGACGAATAAAGCGGATCTACTGGAATTCACCGGTAAGTTAATTTTCATCAATATAATTAAATTTCATTTTATTAAGTATGGTTTTTTATTGTTACAGCCCTTGGCTCCTGTTCCTCTTGGCGGTGAATTCAAGGTTAGTGGAAACTTTTATAAAACGCGGAGTGAAATTGGTCCAAAAGTACTAAAAATTGTAAAAATTTGTGTGCCATCGCTTTTTACAAGAAATTGATAGTGAAAATTTGAAGAACTCATTCAATTCATTAGCATAACTTGGAAAAAGTGAGGGTTAATGGAATAATGTTCCTTTCAGGATTATTTTCAGCAGTGAATCGCGATCGGTACCATAAGTGAATTTATAAGAACACTTTGACTTATATAAAAATAATTTAATTTAAATTTTTATAAAATAAAAGTGCGCGAATTAACTTTCGTAAAATTCAAAGTCAGTCTAAATTCAAACCAGTTTTTGATCCAGTGTTTTTATCGTGTGACTCGTTTTCGATCCAAAAAAAATGCCAGGGTCCATTCTTGACGAATAAAGTGGATTATTTTTAGTTTATCTGTAAGTATTAAACTTAATTTATATATATCGCAAAATACTAACCATTTTTTTTGTTGTTTCAGGCCTTGGCTGTTATAAAGGATAAACTGGGGGTGAGTTTTTACTTTTGGGTATTGCATGGTAGTTGGTAATGTCCGCGCTTTATTTGAAGGCCTATTTGATTATCAATCATTAGGAAAAAAGAATATATGTTTCGTTACTCTTACGCACAGTATACGATGCGCCATCTTGCATCAACCCTTGTAAGTATGTCACAATTTATAGGACAAAGAGGAAATGTGCTGTAAGTTGTTCTTCGAAACTAATCTCAGCATATTTCGTCTTTGTTTTAAACATTTGTGACAGGCATGCAAGGTGGCGGATCGTATATTTCACTGTGCGTAAAAGCAACCAAATATACATTCTTTTTTCACTCTGATGATTTATAATGATTTAGGTTTTCATTTAAAGGGCGGAATGTAGTTGGTGTTATCAGTGAGTACTTTTGGATCAATAGTGTAATCGATATTACCTATGAGTGTTTTTCATAGGTCGAATAAATGCGGCGCGTTTGCGGTATTAAATTAAACGGCCACTGCTAAATATACATTTATTTCTGTCAAATAAATATGAACTCGAATATGAACTATTGAGGACGGAGAAAAAGTGGAACAAGGAGTCTGTTTGATTGCATTCTTTATTTTTAATTATTAGGGTTGTAGACGAGACGCAAAATTTTGCATTGGGATGAATTGGTGGTAATTGCCGCACTTAGTATTGCCACAAATCCAACGCAATTCAAAATTTTGAATCGAGATTAGACTTTTAATATTTAAAATTAAAGTGTGTAACTAAACTACGCTCTGTATAGTACCACTTTTTTCCGTTCTCGATTTTTATTAATTTTAAAACTAGTTTTGTTAATACGAGTACATAAATCACAGATCACAATATTTTTCGTAATGCGTTTCTGCACCGCGACGCCGTACTTGAGGTTAACAATTCTCGCAAGCTGTCATCTGGCTTGTTATTGCAAGGCTCTAAATTAACATATTTTCTTCAGATAATTCGGAACAAACCAGACATTTTACTAGGTTACTCGTAACGATGTCGTTCTGATAAGTGTGCGTGCTTTTGTTATTTGGTGAACTTTTCTGATTTCTTTTCAAGTGCCTAAGATTTCTTGGTTCTTTTATCGTAAGTGTCTGCTCGTGCTTCTATATTTATTCAATTGTGTTCTCTACCAGTGACGTTTCTCGTGGGCCGAATTATATATCGATTCTAAGCAGTACAAAAATTGAGTGCAAAACGTAATTCCAAGAATAACCTTATCAAATGTAGGCCATTGTCAATAGGCGATAAATTATAGTTTTATACGTTTATTTTGATATTATTCATCGTCATTAAACAAATCTAACCTCAAAATGTCCATGTTGGATCAGTTGGAAAACGAAAATCCAGAAATATTTGGCAAAACAACCGAACGTTTACTAACAAACGAGGAAAGAGACAATTTAATTATTGACCAATTCGACAATCGAGAAATATTTGGTATAGTATTTATAACAGAAGGTAGCCAAGTCAATTTGGAGGTGACAATGTTGTTACAGATTTAATTCGCGATATAAACGACCCAGAACATCCTTTGTCTCTGGAACAACTGCACGTTGTCCAGGAGGACTTGATTTTAGTCGACAACGCAGCAAACGCAGTCATCGTCCATTTCACACCAACCATTCCGCATTGTAGTATGGCAACTTTGATTGGTTTGTCGATCAGAGTGAAATTGATGCGATGTTTGCCAGCTAGATTCAAAATCAAAGTGGAAATTACGCCAGGCACTCACAGTTCCGAGCATTCGGTTAACAAACAATTGGCTGATAAAGAAAGAGTGGCTGCTGCGCTGGAGAATACACATCTAATCAAAGTGATTAATCAATGTATTGCCTTAAGGCATAGTGGTTGATTTGTTTAACATTTTATTTAATATACTTGTACAGTTTGATTCTAAACTATCTTTTCTTGGCATTGATGTGCGAAGTCGTTTCTGTTCGAGTTGGATTGTATTTGTAGGTTTTCACAATGGGGCCTTTTCCTGCACGTTGAAATTGCAATTCGTCTAATCGTCTACGCTCCTCCAATTCCTTTGTTATTTTTACATTAGTCCAAGCTGTGAAAGATTTGTTAAATATTATGCTGAAATTGTTGCGAGTAAATTACTTACAATCTTGCAAACTTTGTGTAAAACCTTTGGGTTTCATTGGTAGATTTTGAGGATTATGCGTGAGATGTGGCTCAATTTTAAAAAAGTCTCGAACAGTTGGGATTCTTAGAATGCCAACTTGAATTAAAGAAATAAAATTACTTGAAACCCAGTAGCATAGAATCACTCCGGGGAAGTTGATAGTGAATGGTAAGACAACTAGAGGCAATGCACGTAATACGTATTTCATTACCTGCATGTTCTGTGCTGAGAGTTTGGCCGAATCGGTTCCCAACTAAATACATTCATAGATATAAGTGGTTATAGTTTACAAATATTACTAAAAAAGTAGTTTACCTCAATAGTAGCCCATAAAGTGGCACTAGTAATGAGAGGCATTAGAAAATACTGATCCGGAACAGTTAAATCAGCAAACCACCATAATCCACCCGTTCGCAAACTATCTACCGGAACATTAGACATTTGTCGTAATCCCATAAAAAACGAAATAAAAACGGGCATCTGCAAAATGGCAATTAATATGTAATGAACAATTCAATCCAAACGCCTAATAACCTGGGCCAAAGGAACAATCATGTTCTTCAACGGATTCAATCCTTTTTCTCTCATGAAAATCATCAGTTCCTGTGAATACCGTGCTGCATCGACTACATTCCCTGTTTGCCTTGCTTCGGTCATTCGCAACTGAAGCGCCTGCATTTGGGGCAAGTAATTGTTCATTTTAGCAGCATTCCGTTGTGCTATTACAACTAGCGGAAATAGTAGCGTTCGAATAACAATAGTGCCTAATTGAAACCACAACAAAAGTCACTTATATTGCATATGGACTAAGTAGACTTTACCTAAAACAATTGCCGTCCACCATTCAATACCCAAACCAACATGCAAGTATTCAAAGCATTGTTGCACCAAACCGACTGGGGTGTAGCCTCCTAAGCCTAATGAGGCGAAAGTAGGTTCGCCCAAAGCGTTTACAATGTCCGGGATTGTTTCTGATGTTTGTACAATTGGAGTTGGCGGCGCAGGAATGGGATCGAGGATAGTAATAGTGTCAATGGTTGAAGTACCGACACTCGCTATCCCAGTAGTTCCAAGCAAAAATCTGTTTTTACTTTTGGCTATGTTTAAGTAGAATTTTTCCAATTGTTGATTTCTGAGTGGTTTTCTAATTGAATTATTTTGGTTTAATATGGTTTGCAAAGAATATAGACATGTTTCTTTAGTTCTGGCTTGAAGATTAATGACATTCGCCTGTAAATTACCATTGAATTTGTGGTGTTATTTTTCTATTTAGATTGGCTTACTTTTATCTTAGTCAATATGCCCTTGGTTTTGTTTGAATTGAAAGCATCTAGAACATGGTTTAAGTCTTTTGGGCTTAGGTTTATGCTTACATTCTGAAATAGCTAGAAATTTGTGAGTATACCTAACCTAACATTTTATACTTTTAACGAACAATAATTATTAGTTATTACAAATTAATTTACCTTTCGGTGCTTCAATGAATTAATGTACGCTTTGTATTTTGTTGCGGAACTTCCTTTAAACATCGTATTTTCGTAATAACTAAATTATACAGAACAAGTGATGTCGATGAACATGTCTCGCTGATGTGTAATTTGAATTGCATAAGGAGAGAGTAGGATAGAGTTCTAATGAAAATAATTTAGTAATTTTTATTTTTGATCATATGATATGCACCTATTTATCTTTAAATATACGTTAATTTTTAATGTATAATGGTTATTAGATGGTCGTTTTTTAGTAGGTATGTCCCTGGTTGTTTGTGTCTTTTGCTAGTGAGGAGGTTTGAACCAAAGAACTCATATACACCAAAAAAGGAGCACACTTGGGCCAATTATAGTGGGCGAAGTTTTTTTAGTGATTTCTAGAGCCATTAGATGGCGCGAGAATAGTATCGGCAACATAATTTTGCATCTTAGATACAAAATAGTGGTAGATGCAGCATCTACCACTATTTTGTATTTGTTTCTGGGCTAGAAATAAAAAAGTTTATGATTTACGTCGCTTCCAATATTTTAAACTTTTTCTTTGATAACACAAATCAAATTCACTGTACTTTCAAGAAAGTTTTAACAGCGCCATCTTACCGAGCGGGTAACAGAACTCTTGTTTGTTACCCAAAGTCGCACGCTGAGATTAAAGGAATTTTATTGCGAGTGCGCTTCTTGGTGTATATGAGTTCTTTGTTTGTACCAAGCTAAGCTAAGCTAATCCACTCAGTTTTCTTCATGTGTTTAAAGAAAAAACAATTCATTCTGATATATCCATATATTCATTTTAATATTCTCTTTAGTTTTGATTGTTTACAAACAAGCACACTTCACGCGGTTATTTAGTTGAAACCGAATTTTTATTATCTCAGCATATATCTCAGCAAGTGAGTATTTAAAAACGATAGTCGAGCATCAGTAAGGGTTGAAGTTAGGGAAGTTCCTTTCCCTTTGCCCATATACTCAATTAGTCTCACCACGTCTCACTAATCCTTAGATAATCCTTGTTCCTTTTGTCACATCGCAACAAGCCAAATTTTTGCTCCCTCATTACCGATGCTCGACTAACTTTTTTGAATACTCACTTGCTGAGATATTTGGCTTACAATAAACGTTAGGTTAGAAGTAAGATAACCACGTGAAGTGTGCTTATATATAAACAATAAAAAGTAAACAGAGAATATCAAAATTAAATATATTATCATAATCGTCGTTTCTTTAGACCCGTGAGATCTATGCTCATAAGGTACGGCACTTGGATTAGCTTAGCTTAGTAGTTCATACTTGCCTCATTAGCAAAAGGAAAGCGGCTTTGACATATGTAATCCCCATTCAATTTTGAAAATAATTTCTTAAAAGTAATTCAAGCACGATTTTGGACTTTTGTAGTGAATTTGTAAGGATCAAATTGTAGGTATTGAGCTTTTGATATTTATTTTGAATAGTTCAACTATTACTACTTGCATTGCAAATCAAGACAGTCAATGATTTCAATTGCAAAAAAATCAAAAACTACATAGTCGACTCTGCTAAAACAAAACGCATTGCCCTCAACAACACGAAATTTAGCCAAAACGAAACATTTTCAAAAATTCAGCGAGAAAACGCCTCAAATTGTGAGTAATGCAGTTATAAAAAGCCACTTTTACGATGAATCTACCACTTCGCACCATTCGCAAGCTGTTGAACCGAAAGCATTTCAAACCACTACTCTGCAACCGACTTGCAAGCGGCGGGGTCGGCGCCGGCGGCGAACAAGCCGGCGGATGCCCGTTGAAAAAAACCGAAGACCCATGCCGTGCTAACTTACACAAAGGCCTCATCCTCGGCATCTACACAAACCCTGAAGACATCTTTGATCCAGGTAAACTAACTCCAACCGGCGAAAAGTACGACGCCCTAGTCTGCAATCGCTTAAGCGAACTGTTGCGCTACACTGGCCCACCTCCCAAAAGGGGCGAAGTGCGAATCTTCTACAATATCGACGATGAATACAACGCCGTCGCCGTCGTCGGAATCGGTCGAGAATGCCAGGGTTATGACGTATTCGAACAAATGGACGAAGGCAAGGAAACCATCAGAATCGCCGCCGCCACCGGCTGCAAAGCTTTACAAAAAATTACAATTCGACGCGTTTTTGTCGAAAGCTTTGGTCATGCAGAATCATCAGCCGAAGGCGCCGCACTTGGCGTCTGGCTCTACCAAGAGAAAAAGAAGAAAAGCCATCAAATTTACATCCCGCAATTGGAACTGTACGACGATTGCGATTGGACCGGCTGGCAAATTGGCTTGCAAAAAGCTGCAGCTCAAAATCTAGCTCGTCAATTAATGGACACTCCGGCTAATTTAATGACGCCTACTTCATTTGCTCAGAATGCAGTCGAGGTATTGTGCAAGTCTGGCGTGAATGTGGAAGTAAAGGTACGAGGGTGGGCAGAAACGCAGAAGATGTTTGCGTTTTTGGCGGTGGCGCAAGGTTCTTGCGAGCCACCGATTTTCTTGGAGTTGAGCTATTATGGGGCTTCACGTGATGAGCGGCCGGTGGTGCTAATTGGTAAGGGCATCACTTATAATAGTGGTGGGTTATGCTTGAAAGAGTGTAACAAGCAACGCTATATGCGTGGCGATATGGGTGGCGCAGCTTGTGTGGTAGCTGCTTGTCGGGCTGTTGCTGGTTTGCAGCTGCCTTTGAATGTAAGAGGACTGATTCCACTTTGCGAGAATATGCCTGGTTGTGCAGCAATGCGGCCTGGCGATATAGTGAAAGCAATGAACGGGAAAAGCATTAAGATCGAATCGACGGATACGGCTGGACGGCTTTGTTTAGCAGATGCCTTAGTTTATGCGCAAAATTTTTGGCCGAGATTCATTGTGGATGTGGGCACTATGACTAATGACATGCAACATAGTCTAGGCAGTGCTGCTAGTGGGGTGTTTAGTAATTCGGAGGCGTTGTGGGAGTACATGTTGGCAGCTTCGATGCATACTGGTGATCGGGTGTGGAGATTTCCACTTTGGGATCATTTTACTAAGTTGGTGGCGAGTCATCATTCAGTAGATGTGAAGACTTTTGGAAGAGGTGGTAAGCCTAGATGTGGAGGAGCTTGTAAGGTTGCTGCTTTTTTAAATGAGTTTGTGCCATGTGGCGATTGGTTGCATTTGGATACGTATGGTGTGATGAGGACTGATGGAAAGGATTATGCTTATTTGCGGCAAGGCATGTCAGGCAGGCCTACCAGGACTTTGGTTGAGTTTTTGTCGCAGCTTGTCTGTCATCGTGAATAATTGATGATTTGTATAATGTATCTTTGCTTTTATTTACAACGAATAAACTCTATAAATGTTTAATAATGGTTCACCTTGCATGCATTTAGGTGTTATTAGGGGTCTGGCATACACCTGAAAATGGTTCGATATCGACGCGAGTCCATTGTATTTAAAAAGGACACATAATACCTTTTTAATTTTTTAACAATAATTATATACTCGATTATATATCTATATTTTCTGCACATGTTTTCGTTAATTTCTATATATTGCTTCGATTAATACTGGTTTACATTAGTTGAAGAAGTGAATCGTTTTTTCTTATGCTTAGCGCATCCAAAATGCATGTTATAGCGAAGGATTTTGATTATCCTACTAGCGCTGGTGTTTAACATGCATTTAGGTCGAGATCGAGACGGTTTTAAATTATCTATGGAAATTAAAAATGGTATCCAATAGACATGT
This sequence comes from Cryptophagus acutangulus, assembly GCA_963556235.1. Lineage (NCBI taxonomy): Eukaryota > Metazoa > Arthropoda > Insecta > Coleoptera > Cryptophagidae > Cryptophagus > Cryptophagus acutangulus. The sequence continues at coordinate 33,884 of OY744566.1, read as the reverse complement.
TGAATTGAATGCAAAAAAGAGTTAACATGACATGGTAACAATTTAATTTGTGCAATTAAAATTGAAAAAAGTCCCAAAAAAAGAATGGATATGAATGCTTTTGATATTCATCAACATATCTATTACTAACTACGAGTATAATATTACTTCATTTCGAAAATAGATATTTTGATCATATTTTAAATGCTCAGAAGTCTAAAAAGTATCTACATAATTCATTTACATTAGAGTTTTTATAGGAACTCTAATTTACATAATATCTGCATTTGAATTTGTTGTTCGCATTATCTAGCTGAATATGTAAGGATCGCGACTATAATGCAGTAATTTGCATCTTATTTTCGGATGAGGAAATGCTGGTCGGCTGATGACCAGCATGCAGCTACAGCTATGTTTGCGATTGTCCCAAATTCACGCTAGTTGATTCCTTAATAATATGGCATGTTTTGATTTTTTCATCCAATGAATCGTACATTGGGTATTCACAGCAGATGATGAACTTTAAGAATTGCGGCACTTCCACGTAAATGGCTGGTGGAATCGGAATCAAGGGCGAAGTAGATGATTTGTAATAACGATATTCAGAGATGCTGCAAAAAGATTATTGGCTATATAACTGAGGAAATCACTTCTAAATGGTACTAACTCGCTGTATTTGTAATCGGACGATCTTTCCAGCATCGGTATACCAGATAGGAACAAAATAATTAGAGTAGTAAAAACTGGCGACATAATAGCCACCCATTCCACTCCATCTAAAACGTTTAAGGATATTATGAAAATGCCCCACCAAAGCAAGATTTCTCCAAAATAATTTGGGTGTCTGGATAAACGCCATAAACCTGCAGGGTATAATTTAGTTTATAGATACGTTTTATTGCAATGCAATATGCACTTGATGCTCACCATCATTGCACCACTTTCCTTGATTAACTGGGTCCTGTCTGAACGAAAACTTTTGCAAGTCGGCATAAGTCTCAGCTAAAAGGCCCACAATAAAGAATCCGGTTCCGGTTGAATCTAAGGTAGTCATGGTTTTGGGAGCAATTGGAATAGCATGGCGAGGCGAATTGATTATTATAACTGGAAGACTCACAACATAAACCCAAACGGCCTATTGCAAGTAAAATTCAAAACGATTAGTTTTCACGAAAATTATATTCCGTGCAAAACTCACTTGGAAAGTCCAAAAAATGGCAAACCGTATAGTATTGCTTTTCTTATCCTCAAATTGCTTATCTCGTCCGATTTTAATTATCCTGTAGAGCAAATATCCAGACAGTCGCATTCCCCATAAGCATACAAATACCGTTACCATTAGTTGACGACTATCGTAACTTTTCTGCAATTAATTCCTTATTCATCATTTTATTCAAAAAGCATTTGAGTCATACCTACTTTTCCACCTTGGCCTAGGAAAAAAGTAAGCAATGCGAGGATAATGAAATTAATACCTCCAGCAAAATCGGTAACTTTGTCCATTTGGAAAATTGCTGCTACAAGAAAGAAGCACACTTGCAGGCTAACAATTACAATAGCACTTATTGCGAAGTGATCTTGGTCGAGAATATCCACAGCCATTGCCACACGAATTGTTTCGGTTTCATGAACAATCTGCAATCATTTAATTACAGTTTTTCAAAAAACTGCAATCAAGGTCGCAGCATCCAAATCGATAAATGCTCTCCCTCCTCTACTCTACAGTCAACCAATTATAGTTTATAACATTCTTTAATGCTTGACTATTAGTACTAATTGGAAAGTAGATCATTTAAGGGTTAAAATGAATGACTTATTAATTCTACATAAACATTTCATAATTAATAATAATACTTAATATCTATTTAGAATATTGCAACGATATAGATGATATTTTTTTAAAGGCAAAATGCAAGGGTTTGATATTAATTTGATAATTGTTTCAGGCTTACTATACATTTACAGGTAATGCCCTCCGTCGGAACGCTTGGCGTCGGCCACAGCTATTTTAAGTTTACTGTCTATGGTTTACTGCACAGAACATTTGCCCATTACGCATGTGTTATGGTTATGGATATAGACCAACGTCTATATACTATAAGGTTGCCTCAAAACTTTTTTTAGGAGTGGGGGAGCCGCCATGTTGCGCGTCATCGAATCTGCCGGTTCATTGTTTACATTTCTGTTTCGCTGCATTTTTAGTGTATTTCACAGAAAATTACAGTTTCGGTTCGGTTTAAAAGTAATATTTCTTCATAAAAGTATTGTGTATAGTGTTAAGAAGGATTTGCGTGAGAATTAGACAATTTTATATTGCGAATACATTGGTGGATAGTATTCAAGTGACAATATAACCTACGTTTTCGTTGTTCCAAGAGCTTTATCCTTTGATAAATTTTTAAATAAAAACAAATAATAATATAAACAAAACATTAAGTATATTTTTTAATAACCGAAACTTTCGAACCGAACTGAAACTGTAATTTTCTGTGAAATACACGAAAAATGCAGCGAAACAGAAATGTAAACAATGAACCGGCAGATTCGATGACGCGCAACATGGCGGCTCCCCCACTCCTAAAAAAAGTTTTGAGGCAACCTTCCTAGTATATAGACGTTGGATATAGACAAACTATGCAACTTGAACTGTAGTCGTGGCCACGCGACACTAGCGACAAAGTGTTAAAGGGTGAGACCTAAACATCTTCTGGCGGGAAAGAGAAATTTCCCACTGCGCTTGCAGATATATATTTCTTTTATTTGACATGCGCTATTTTACGTCTAGCGCAGACAGAAGAATTATAATTTAATCATAATTATAATTGCAATTTAACAACAAATTTCTTTTGAATTATTAAGTAAATCGTACACTAGAGGACGCATTTGCAATTGAAATATTGTGGCGCTACCTGTAAGAGAGTATAAAGATTGTTTAATCTTTCACAGAATGACAGCAGACAGAATGACAGATTCCTACCAAACTGGTTTATTATAGGTAATGTCAAATTAATAACATTGAAATAATTAAATTAAATCACACGAATTAATGTATTAAATAACTCTTTCTATACTTTTTTATATTAGAACTGGATATGTGGAAGAAGATATGTGTCACATTTATTTAAGTTTATCACTGTATCACTGTATCTTTATAAACACATGGCGTTTCTATTGTTGAAATCTCAGTAGCATATTGGCAGTTCATAATAAAATTTGCAGTAAAACTAATTAAAAATGAAGCTCTTGACACATAATATGCTTACATCTAAATGCATGAAAGGCGTTAGCGTCGGATATCCACTAAAAATCATTGTAAGTAACAATTAGGTTAGGTTTATGTCTTCTTAAATAAACATTTCTTGAATAGGCTTCCGATGTTCGGGTGTCGGAAGTCACCTTTAATCCAGAATTCATTGCTAGAATGATACCGAAAATTGAATGGACCGTCTTGTACAATGCAGCTGAAAGTGTTGGACAACACGAAGAGTTGCCAAAAGATGTTATCGAAAACTTTGAGAGCAATGAAGAGTTTTTGAAAAAAGCTCATCATGTGCTCATTGAAGTCGATATAATTAATGGAGATTTAGTGTGTCCAGAGAGTGGGCGAAAGTTTCCCATCACAAATGGCATTCCAAACATGCTGCTAAATGAAGACGAAACTTAATTCTTTTTAGATTGTTCTTTTTAATAATACAATTTGCAGTTTGATTCACCCGCTCTTTTTTGATTATTGATTTTTGTGCATTCGCGCTATTGCGCCGCTGCTCGTTAACGTCAAACGTCAATTGAATCAGTAAATAGAACCTGCAAAATGCCAAACATAGCTAAATAAATCGATAGCGATATTAAACACATATGGTTTAGTTTGTTTTTAAAATTAGGGCTTAACTTAATAATGGCGGAATTACAAGATAATCTGCCACCTGGTTGGGATTGCAAGACTGACGAGAAATCAGGCAATAGGTAAACTTATCTCATCCACCCAATTTAAGAATTTATTAATATTTCGTTGTATTTTTAGGTACTACATTAACCATTTTACCAAAACAACTACATGGGAAGATCCGAGAAATCGGCATCGTCCATTCCACAGCACTCCAATAAAGCACTTGTCCAACATGCAAGTGGAACACATTCCATTACAGGTGCGAATTAACTTGACTAAATTTTTCTTTGTGCATTTCTTGTGCTATAACCATCACTTTTACACGCTGCTTATCGGATTAATCAGCACGGATCTCCAGATTTAAGACGCAACTATGTCTATCCCAGTCAAATGTCCCCAATGCCTGCATTTCAATTGCCATCAGGCAATCACAGTCCCAAATCGATTGCCTTGCAGGTAAAGCAATTGGTTTCTAATCATTGCTATTTACTATAGGGGATAAAATAACAAGTATGTTTGGATGCATACTATTAAAACATAATAATAAATAGTTGAGGGCTGAGTATGCAACTAAACATACACTTTAATATTGGTGTCCCCGATAATACATTTCTTATGTGGTATGGCTTTATCGTGGGCTTTACAGTTTTTGTGTTTTGTGTTTGTATAGGAAATGCGAAGCATTCGAATAAGTCCATTGACTGTACGAGGATCGAAAGTTCAAGACACTAGTTTGACGAATGCCAGTGAAACTGATGAGGCTGTGTCTAAAATAGCTGCAATGTTTCCGACCGTGTCCGATACACATATTCGGTTGTTGATGAAGAAGTAAGTATATATTATCAGGACTTTGAATCGAATTGGAAACATTAAAAATGTGTACATATATAGCTTAAAGAATTGCTTGGTTTGCAGCGGTAACACACAATTACAAACACCTTGTGCGCTTTCTTCTAACATGTAACCCCACTCACCACCGCTTTTTTAACATTTTTTAGGTATCACAATCGCGAGGCACTTGTCATAAGCGCTTTGCAGGTCGAGAAATACCCTATTACGACACCTGGGCCTTTTGCGACTCCTCCTCCTCAGCGCAATATCCAGCATTACGCTCCATTACATGCGACACCACCCCTTGGCGGTCTCTATCACGCCAATTCAAGGGGTGGTAGTCCCATTTACCGAACTACATCTGGAACGAACAGCACTTTCACAGATTCGCCTCGAATCGGGGAGAATTGCAGGAGCTCGCCAAGGCCCCATTCGTCGCCTAAATTAAAATTAAGGTCCATTCTAACTTATTCAATTCACCCAGTAGTAAATTTTTGCTTTTGTTTTCATCCTAGCATGCATTGTTAGACGATTTTGAAGCAGAATTTATATGGTGAATAGTTGCAGGTATATGAAATCAATTTTTCCACAAGCGGACGAAACGGTCATTTTAGATGTGCTACAGAATAACGATAATAATATTCAGAAGACGTCGGATGGATTGAAGGAGATGGGTTTTGCGAAGAAGGACACTGTTAAAGTGGCACAGCAGAAAGTGCAAGCCAAAAAGGATTTGGAAAAAGCCGAAGAGGAGAAATTGCGTAATCCGCCTACGCCAGTGCCCAAGCTGAAAACTGTAGAAGAAAAAGCAGCAAGTAAGTTGGTCGTTTATATTTATTAATAGATGTTTATTAATTGAATTTATTTTGCTTTGCATTTACTTAGTGAAGATTAAACTGCAGGAGCAGTACAAAGACGTGGCAGATCATTTGATTACGATTGCATTGGAAAGCGTAGATTTTGATGAAAGCCGAGCGAATCAGATTTTGCAAATAATGGTGCAAGAAGATAGCGATAAAGCGTAAGAATTCAATTTTCTTTATATTCATTGCATTAGTAACAATTTATTTATTTAGGGAGGAAACGGAAATCGAAGTGGCATTGCCACCACCACCAGCTGCATCTGAAACTGTTCAAACGCTATCAGTTTCGCAAAGCAGACACTCCATTAAATCACTATTAAAAAGTGAACGCAGCGAGAATCAAAAGTGTGCTTTCAATAGGGTGATTGAAGAAAATTCGAGCGAGTATAAATCGGCAAATATTTCTAATACTACCGGTTCTAATCCGGGATACATTAAAGGCGCTAATGAGAAGCTTCTATTGTAAAGTAGTGGTTGCTTTGAAGTGGACTATGGTTTAATCAACTTTTGATTGTAGGGAAGATTATGTGCGATGGCAAGGTCCGAATACAAAGTTGAAGAATGGTTCGCAAAGCTTGGCGAAAGGTTCCAATAGTGGGTTGCTTTCAGTTCGATCATATAGTGTTTGCGGCTCGAATGCAGAGTTGAGGAAAGGACCTAAGTTTGGATTAGCAAAAGGCAGCATGTTCTCACAGTTAAAGTCGGTGTTGGTGGGTAGAGACAAATAACATAACAATCATTGTAGCACATTGTAAGTGTGTGTTACTCTTATTAATTATTATCAATTGTACCTGTTTAATGTTTTGTATTAATTGTGTGAGCGTATAATTCTGTTTTGGCCTATTAGTATTTGTTGAATTTGTATTACTGTAGTGTGTGTTAAGGATTGATTTGAATGTTGTCACTTGTCAGTTGCAGGTGGATGTTGAGTTTATTTTTGAATTGTATTTGTAGAAGAGGCTGTGGCTTGTAATGGAATGCCGCCCGAATTTACTCTAATTAAGCTATCAGCTAAATTTCGATTCTGATAAAATTTATTTTCTTTACGATTTTATTTTAAATCAAAGTTTGCATATTTTTATTGCAAATATTTTTATAAAGTAAATGTGAATCTATATGTCTAATAACAAAAAAAAAACAAACGATTCTAATAGTCAAAATTTCTGTTATTAATTACATAATACGTCCAAGTAGCAAAAACACGATAATTAGTCGGGTTTTTTTCATCAAACAATACATTCTCCGTCTATTATTAGTTGCCTATATGAAAGGTTTTATTAAGCTGCGCCCTCTACATAATACTCGCTTCACTAAAATAAACGGTTGAAAATCCAGTCATCTGATTGGCTAGCAAACGGAAATCAAACATTCTTTTGCTAACTGTCAAACAAATGGTTCAGTCGTAAACTTTAACTGACTTTAACTAAACGTGACAACTTCAAACGTTACAACAAATACAAATCAAGCAGCTTGAAAATGAGTGATACACCATTCAAAACTCCACGGCCATATGTGCACCGCTCAGATAGTGAAACAAGTACTACAAGTACAAATTCAGAAAGCTCTGCAGACTCCGCTCCCTTATCAATTATGGCAATGTTCGACGATCTAATTCGTCTAATGAAAATACAAACAGACGAAAAGGTCGAGAACGATTTCCAGCGTTTTGTCGATCAAACTAAAGGTATGTGGGCTCAATGGCAAATTGCAGTAGCAGAATGCCAGCGACTGCAGAATCTTTTAGACTCACGAACCAGCGAATTCAGCGAGCTTGAGAACAAACTGCGAAACGCCAGAAGTCTAGTGGACATGGAAAAAAAGAAAGCCAAACGAGCTGAACAAGAACGAGATGCATTCGTACGTATACCATAATCTAATAAATCTATCTGTCCACCAATTCATCCTTTTCTTTGTAGCAACATAAGTTTGATCAGATGACAGCGATGCTGACCGATGAACATTACAGAATCTCCGAGCATGCTAAAGAACAGATTGCATCTTTCACTAAGAATCGCCCTGCAGAATTTGTTAATCCAGCTCAACTCAGTGCAATTCCCGAAATCAACTCGACCGGTATGTTTTGTTTACAATTTTGTGTCAGCTATTACCTACGGTTTTTTTTATGTATAGGATCATTACTGAGCGAGTTCAGTTACACCCGGTCCGAGGATGATTTAGATAGTTCCAAATGGGACACTAACTGGAGAAAGCACAGGTCTAGCACTGGCGGTTTACTTGAGCCTGCTCCAAAAAAACGACGTTCTTCAAACAAGTTCGTAGAAGTGAGTCAATTTAAAATAACTAAAAACAAAGAAATATTTATAGTCATGTGTTTAGATTAATTCGGGCGACACAGTTCGAGCTACTACAACTGTAACAGTCCCTAAAGAGGGTCCTATTACTGCTACATCTGTAATCGAATCTATACCTTTGGACACAGCACCGGTAAGTTGCTTAATTAGCTGGCCAATAATAATTTATTGTACTATAATTTTCTTTGTCTGAAGGAAGTTAATTTAGTACCACCAGCAAATTTGGTGTTTGACTCCTGGGCCAATCATGTTAGTCCCAGTCTGAAGTTGAACCAGAACACTGTAAAGCAACACTCGTTCCAAAGTAAAACCGTAGTCATACCCGAAACTTGCGGGCCATGCGATAAGCGAATGAAATTCGGGCGAGCTGCATTGAAATGCAAAGAATGCAAAGCATTGTGTCACTTGGAATGCAAGGATAAGTTGCCAACCCCTTGTATCCCAGTAATAAACACACCAAACCAAAAGAATGCGACGGGCATCATCAGCGATTATACGCCAACTACTGCGCCGATGGTGCCTGGATTGATTGTACACTGCCTTAATGAGATCGAATCAAGGGGGTTGAATGAATTGGGTATTTACAGAGTACCTGGTTCGGAAAAAGATGTGAAATCCCTTAAGGTAAAATTATTATTTCGACTGCAAAAGTGAATGCAAATTGTTTTTGTAGGAAAAATTTTTGCGTGGAAGAGGTGCGCCTTGTTTGAACAACATAGATATTCATGTGATTTGTGGTACTATTAAAGATTTTCTGCGATCTTTGAATGATACGATTACAACGTATGCGTTAAGGAAAGATTTTTTGAGGGCAATCGAAGCTAAGAATGTGGAAGATGTTGAACCTGCTTTGTATCAGGTGATTTCTGAACTACCGCAACCGAATCGCGATACTTTGGCTTACATGATGCTTCATTTGCAAAAGTAAAACATTAATAATGCCACGTAAGCACCAGCTTTTTTTATAAATATTGTTTTTAGGATTGCTGGGTCGAGATCTTGTAAAATGCCGGTAGCTAATTTAGCGAAAGTATTTGGACCTACTATAGTGGGATACACTGCCGAAGATCCGGATCCGAAGAATTTTCTTTCGGAAACGTACCAACAAATTAAGGTAATTTTAATTCATTAACGTTTTATTAAATGTTTGATGAATCTTCATCTTTAGATTATGGAGTGTTTAATTTCACTACCTACTGATTATTGGTCGTCTTTTATACACGTGAGTGAGAATTACAATCCGGGCAGGCTTCAGCAAACGCCGAGTACAGATTCCTTGCTGAGATCAACTACAAAAACCGTCTACACTCCCAATAGGTAATTAATCTTGAGCGTAAATGGTTTAATTTGTGTGTTATTTGTATGGTGTATTTTAGGGGCTTTTCAATGAAGAAAAAAAACAAGTTTTTTGGTACACCTCCAATGTACAAGTAAGATTTTTATAAAGTAACTTTTATAACTCAGTTAAATAGTAGGTACCTACTTAAATTTTAAATCATTTAGCTTTGAGAAATAAAAATGTGTAGTGGCTCGTTTAAATAGCATATTATGTAGAGGAAAAGTGCATTATGATTAAATTAGCATTTATTCCATTTGATGATTTCAACTGCTAATAGTATAATTGTAGTACATTACAGTTTGTTTATTTAACTGAACTGTGAAATGATTGTGAAGCACTGCACACACTTAAATAAATATGTATCGGAATAAATTTGAGCAAAGAATAACTGCTAATTACAACTTAACGCACTGTAAAACCGTCGAGAGATACTCAAAGTGATTATTACTACCTAGACTTGTTTATTACTAGTTCCTCATGCATCTTTTATGAATTGCTATTATCACATTATTATTAATTTGTTTCTTTCGACTCGAGTCGAGTTCCATTAATTGCACATCATTTATTCGAATCAGCTTGTTTTACTATTAAAATATTTATTATTATACATTAAAATATATTTACAATTATTCTAAAGATGAAAGTCTTATAAATGTCAAACAATATGGTAAAGATTCAGTCAAGTTCGTTGTTGCAACAAAAAATGGCTAACATTCTTAAACTAAAAGCAGTTTATAATAAAAGAGGAATCAAAAAGTGGAGATCAAAATACTACGAATGAACAAAAAGAAGCAAGGATTCCAACAAATAAATGTATCATCACACAATAATTAATACATCATGCCTGGATGAACTCCACTGCCTCGTTGGAAGTACACGTTGGGGTTCGTACTTAAAGTCGGCTCCAAAGTGGTATAGACATTTCCATCGTCTGGACGAAGAAAGACGCCACCTGGAAAATGAATAATGACAAAATAAACATGAAAGAACAAAAGAAAGCGGCACTCCAATTCAATTAGGTACCTATATAGTCATTTAAAATAGAGCACAATCTTTCTTTTCAGTCAGTGCAAAATATAAATTGACTTGTTTGTTATCAAAAGTATAACGATGCGATGGTACATTTATATGGCTATATTATGGAAATTCTAATTACTATTACCACCTTGTCAATCATTTTTATGGTGCCATATGCTATATTAGTGCAATTATCATTCGCTTTAATGCCCTCGTTGCAACTATTAATGCCATCCAATTGTTTTATAATTTAATTTTATATTACAAGATAAATAGTTGCTTTTTATTTAGATTCTAATAGGTAGAAAGCTGGAATCTTGGTCTTGTCTAAGTAAATATTCGTATATACTATGTATATACATATTCTATTTTGGGTGAGAGAGTGCTTGTTTATTTTTGTAACACCATTAACTTTCGTTTCTTTTTGTAGCCCATAATATAGTTTTGAATAATTAATTAATTAAAAGTGTGGGACAGATAGTTTTAACGTTCCCGTGACGCAACCGCGACTCTCTTGAACAACTTGTAACATTGCTTGGTTTCACTGTAGAAAAGATTATTAAATGACGCATTGGTATGCAAATTGGGTTAAAATCGTAGGAGGAAAATGCAGTAAATTACGGTGTTTATACACTAATAAATATGTAGCCGAGGTAGTCGAAGCGTGAAAATAGTATTTTACCTTGCATTTTGGAGACAGTTTCTCTCTGTTGTAGCATAAAAAATAAAAAAAAAAATAAGAACCCAAGAAGAAACTACTCCACATGCACATGTTAAGTACTACAGACCTGGAAGGTATCTTGTCGAGTAGTACCCCGGTGGGCTGGGGTAGCACTGATACAGGCGAGTATAACTCGGTGGAGGAGGATACATGGCCAGATCTGAAATATATACATCAGGCATTTGCAGTGCAGAAACTATATAGGTACAGTGCAAACATCATATTTATTTACACCGAATCGATCGATTCTTTTCTCCGCTCTGATTGTTGCAGAACGCAAAAAACAAAGCACGTACAGCTTGACTTGATTTTAATTCATTATGATAAACCTTTGATCTGATTTAAATAGTTTCTAAACGAAAGCGATTTTGTAGATAATGTTCAATCCAAAATAACTGCTTCTATTCCCATTGTAATGACAACAATCATTTGGAGCAAACAATAATCGACCGATACGAGATACTATAGGTACCTACTTATTTGAAAAGCTGCACAAATACTCTAACTGAACTCTTTTGTTTTCCTTCGTCCTCTATTTAAGCCAAGAAAATGATTAAAAAGTGCCGCAAGCTCATTAAAGCATTAACTAGGTACTTTTAATTAATATAATTTTGAATATAGTATATGTATGCAAATTAATAATGAACTTGCACTTTTTTTAGTGCAAGCGCTTAATTCTTTGGCAATAGCAATAAAAATTCCTTAGATAGAAAATAAATAATGATTGTAGGATTGAAAAAGTGAAGAGAACTTGTATTATATAAGGACTGTCCTTTATAGTGTAGGTTTTTAGCTTGTACAGACATGAGACAGACCACCACAGTTGCACAATTAATAAAACACATCTCCTTTTCTTCCTCTAAGCTAAGTCTACGAGCAGAGGATTATTGTTTAGAATAGGAGGTGGTTTTTGTTAAATTAAAAAGTGAACACTATTAGCATAGAACAGTTTTAAGTGTGTGATATCAGCAAAGTAGCAGGCGGAACGTTTCCTTCCGGTATCTGCAATTAGTATTATCAGCTGACCGATGAGATTGTTCACCTTATAAAGTAAAAACGAGCAATTGTCGCGTGCCAATTAATTACTTTACTACTATACTAGCAGTAATCCGAATTAGTAAAGAGAAACAAATCTACACTTTATTCTGTTAATTGCTACCGATATATCATTTTTTATTGCACACACACACACACACGGTTGTGTTGTTGAGTTCGTATCATTCAAAGCGTATAATTAACAAGATAAATTAAATTTTGCAAAACTGTTTAGATTCAATTTCAATCGTTTCAATATCGTTTATTTATTGGAATTCTTATAAGTGATTACAGTTAATACGGTTTCGAGCATACCGTCCTGTTCTCTTGAAACAAATCTCTCTAATTGGGTCTAATTTAAATTTCGACCAAACGATCAACAAGCTATATTATTCGATATTTTGAAACATTCCATTAAAACTGTAAGAACTTTGCCTCGAACTTTGCCTACTAAAAAATGTTCTATCGATACATTTTTAGCTTCTCGGGCCCCTTTTACTTAATTGGAAGATAAAATCTAATGTTTGCATACATAGATTGTAAAATCATTAGCGTGAGAGATGTGCAAACAGCATATGGCTACAGTTAAATTCAAATAATAAAGACATTAATCGTGTTGATGTGCCGCATAAACACCTTTTATATTTACACGTGTTTATTAGATTTGGAAAATCCTCTGCTAAAAAAATTGTTAAGTTGAATGCATTTTTAAAAGACAGTCGAGTATATGCAAAACGTTCTTACAATGTTGTTCGACTCAGGAAACTTTATCTACTTTAAATACACGTTCAGCCAAACAATAATTTGAAGAAAGAAATGCTTGAAAGACATACTTATTTACATCGAAACATGCACTTTTCCTGTTTACTTTACATTTCAAGGCAATATTACCAAGAACAGCTCTGTTATTGCCAGTCAATTAGCACAACCGTACAAATATTAAAAATAGCACAAACGATAAGTTAATGTACTTGAAAATTTAAGGTTATAATAGGTTAATGGGCAAATGTCAGTTTTTTAAACTTATCATATTAGTAATTTAGTGAATTGTATCAATACAAAGTAGGCTTTATTCGGAACTTGTTGTGAAATATTTTTCATTTCATCATCAGTTGCGCAAAATGTGCCGTTTGCCAACTACAATCGATTTTGAAAAGCCACATTTTACATGTCAAAATGAGAAAAACTATATATAAACTATTGTACAAATAGAAACAGGATTACATATTCGAGCTGCTACTTGTTCACATATAATTAATAAATGAGAAATGACACACGACTAAACTAACGCAAGTGGGACTAATCAAAGTCAAATCAAATACGAACCTCCACCTAAAGTAGTGACCTGATGCTGATGCTTATGTGAATTACCATGAAGACCATACTTGATTGGCTTGAAATGGAAAAAAGAAGGCGAATAGCCAGATCCAGCTCGACTAAGGGAACTAAACCGCTCTTCTCGATCCTCAACATAGACGCCTTCTTTACCCATGGCTGCCAACTGTCTACCTTTCGGCATAAACATAATCAAAAACACCGTAACTGACGAAATAACAAGCCCAAAAGCAATGCAAGCGTCTCTATGTCTCTCATTCACCACGAAACCACTCATTGTCCAGACCAACCACGTGGGAATACTGCAACCTACACTCAGTCCTATGTAAGTAGCCTCGCGATAATTATCACGAATTCCCCTAGATTTTACTGCCAACACTGTTACAAACAGAATCAAAAAAATAACGTATATCAGGGATAGAAGAATGTCGATATAAGGCGTTCTGCAAATCGGAATAACAGTTTGATTGTTACTAAGGTCTTCAGCGGTGACTAAAAGCCGATGTTTGCTCTGATAATGCGAAATCATATGATCGACTACTGTGAAATTATCGACGAAAGGAGGGCTAGTGAGGAGCCATTGCACCCCAATAGCGATCTGTATAAGGATGGCAAAAAGGAGCAATAGTCCTTGATAAGGAGCTGGTAAGTAGACGCCACCATTTAAACTGATCAAAAAGACGCACTTCACTAATAACGAAGCAAAAACAATCGCGTACGCCACTCCAGTGCCGAATCGTACAATTGCACAGGTCATTTGCGTTGGCGAAATTGCATAAACTATCGCTAAACCAGCACACGAAAACAAACCCAGCAATAGCATTTGTCCTAGGAATAAATGACGTCGACTAGGCGTCGTTCGCCAAGCCTTGCACAAAACAAAAACCTCAAATCCAGCGATTAGAATCATAGTGATGGCAGCTAAGGTCAACACTGGCATCACCCAAACTTCGTTGCGGAAAAGCCCAGCCAACTTTTCGGTGGTAATGAGTGGAGGCGCAACTTCCGGGGTACTACTACCAGTAGTAGTGCTAGTTGGCACCAGGAAAAATTCGGTGCTCATTTCTAGACGGCGTTCAAGCGCTACTAGATTTGAATTGTTTAGATTGTTTATGAATACACTATCTTTAATTATTGCACTGCTATTAGCACTATTAGTGTGAGATTTTTTATTGTGCTGGGCCGTGGCGAAGGGCCCGCGGTCCAGATCGCCGGAACGCGCTTGATGGTCTTCGGCGGTTAGTGAGAGTGCGACGCATGTTGCGACCGTGATCAGCAGCACGGCAGTTCGAGCCATACTGAAGTCTGAAGTTGCCCTCCACAGTCCACTTTACATCTGCATTGCAACATCATCTCATTAACGGCGCGTAGAGGTTTTGATGGTGTCTCGAAGTGAAACATTCAGGTGGACAGCTATCCTAAACGGTACAAATAATATCCATAACCGATAATAAACTTTCGACGTTATGAGAGCGTTAGAGACTATATACTGCAAGTCTTGGATGCGGGATCTTTTCAGATCCTATAGATTTTAAAATCATAATTTCTGATCATTTAAGTGTTGGTTATAGGGGTGTTATTGTCTTATAAGAGAAACAAACAAAATTGCCAAATTACACCTAAAAGAATTGGCTTATTTGTCTTTGAAACCTACTCTTGAGAGTAGAAATGAAAATTTATTGAGCCAATAACCCTTTTCAACCAAAATGAAACTAACGCAAACTACTATTACAGACAATTTTTATTGGTCTATTAAATATGTTATTGAATTGAAGAGCGTATATAGTAACATACATCATTCTTCATTAGATAAACGCGTATGGCAGTTTGAAATAAAACAGTAAAATAATTGCTGGCTGTCACATACAAATTATGCAATTGAGGGACAGTAGAAATACATATAGAGACAATTCACAATGTATCTTATTAATGTAAATGTAAATAGCCGTTAATGATCTTGAGTCGTTAAATGCCTTATTTGTGTTTGTTTTTCTATTACTTGCGATTCTCGCTTATTTGCTTAATTAAAATTGATACACGCTATACTTTTTGGTCGTCCGATGGCAAGAAAAATACCTGTTTGGTGAATAGCAGAAGAGGAGCGTGACTGTGAAACTAAATAGAACCGAAAATGTGTTTAAAGGTTCCTGGAAACAGACGAAACATAAAATCATTGCTGATAGGAATAGTAAGTGAATATTAATTAGATTTTAATTAATATGCAAAATGGTTCGGTTCGCATTGTTGTGCGGTGTTATTGACTTCAGTTAGTGCGACTGCCACGCTTGATAATTTGAAAACAAAATTAATAAAAGTTGGCTCATATTATACGACCACGACCCCAGCAGGCAGTATGACACATAATTTCCCAAGTCATCGATACATGCTCATAAATATCCCATAATAATATCCTGTAGACACCTGATAATAATTATGCATTTATTTATGAGTTACACTGCACATGTTTTATTTGGAAAGAAATGGTAATATCGTGGAGATGTTAAATCAACTGAAGATGGTATCAATTGTTGGAGAAGTGGGCGGGCGAAAAGAGTGGCTGCTTATAAAGTCAGTGCATGAAACACGGATCCGTGACCGACCACTCACCATTCAAATTATAATGCAATCGCTACTGCCTCCAATTATGGTCCACTCAAACTGTTCTGATTCTATTTTGGAATGATCTAATCCACAGGCTAATCGTGCAACTTTTGTTTTCATCTAAAGAAAATTCCAAAAGAACGCTTTTTCCCTTTATTCAAATCCAATTTACAATTTACTGAGAGGCATTCACCTTGTCATTCGAGCATCTGGCCGGAAATCTTTTATGTGTGTGTGTGTGTGTATTTCAAAATGTATCAATGCTTGAAAGCTCACTGAAGCTATTCATTTTGCATTCCCATAATGCCCATTTTCTGCTGCGTAAAATCAACGATGTGACAACCAATCAATTTATTTTCGAGATTGTCGCCGCACCTTAAGAAAAATCCACGTGGACATAGTCATTTAAACATACTGCCCTTCCAATCGATTCAATTAGTTCCGGAATTCATAAATTTACAATTAAATCATACCAAGCCACAATTAAAGCATATTTGCCGATGATGATCATGATGATCCACAATAAATCCGTTAATTAATTTGCACTCGCGTGCAAAGTGCTGCCAATACATCTTTTAGCACTACAATAAACTCTTCTGCTCACACTGCATTATGTATGTAGGTGTTTGATTGACGAATCCTGAAAAAGAATTAGATTATTCTCTCGATTCGAATGGCCTTTTCGTTTCATAAAATAATTTTCAATTGCAGTAATAAATATAAGGGGCTACGGGTTGTATGCATACGAGTAAAATACTGATTGAAACAATAAAAATGGCAATTTGTAATCAGTTATGTTGAGTGCATATTTATATGCATTCACGCCCAACGCTAACACAATAAAATGCAAGATGTAATTATAAAATTATTAAAAGGCTGCATGCAAAATGCGGATTTATCTGCCAATCGTAAATTTCGCTGCTATTAATAAATACGTGTTAGTAGAACAAATCGATATTTATTTTTAATAGAAACTTGTTTGTTTTATTGCAATATTTATTATATAGCAGCAAGCAAGTTGTAATTAGTAATTAGATTAGAAGCAGGCAGGAGTTTTTCTGCATTGCTGTGGCACTTTTTACGAGTCGATCGTAAATTGCGATTGCATTACGACCAACCATCATTCACGTAAGGCGCGAGCACGAACAAAACCACTCTATGATTTATGTGGATGTTTGCTTTTTTCGAATAAGCGCAATTGTTCCAACACAATTTATATGGAATAAATTATCGTTTACGACTACTACCAACCAACCACTCGCAAATAATAGCTATTCTGCTATTCAACTTGCGCGCTTTATTGCTTCTAGTCATAACTTTCAATTATTATAAGTTTGTGTCTTTTAGACTAAACTAAAGTCTATTTATGCATTTCTGTTGGCTGGATTTGGAGTTTGAAGGCCGCTGCGATTTTCTGTTCTCTCTGTGTGTGTGTGTATGTACATACAACAAACATACAAACATACCAACCTGCAGTGGGTCCGGTTTCTTGGAACTTTGGCGAGACGTTGATACACGGTCTCATCGCTTTGATCAACGACTTATCTAACCGTTTAACCGAGTTTCAATGTTTCTCCCTCATTAAATCAACAGATATACAAGTGTTCCATTCAACATCAGTTTGCTGGACTCTGAAGAAAAACGACCATAGCAAAAGCCCTTTCTTATTCTTTGTAATTGGGGAGTCTATATATAAAGAAAGGCTTAGGTATAGGTACAATTAGTGATAAATCATAATGTGAATATGAAGCAATTATTAGTAACCATGGGCGTTCTTCTTGGAGTTAACTTTACCATCGACAATGATGCATTGCTTAATTTTCCTGGGTAAGCTTTTTTAAGCAAACATATAGTGCAAAAACAACATTTTAATTATGCCAATTAATAAGACGCGTTGTTTGCCTATAGCAATCGTTTTTCAAAAAATAATTATGAGTTTATCAGCTTTTGATAAATTAGGTGCACGTACCGTCGTAAGTGTATATATAATGTAATGACATTGTTATTGGAATGGTATTTGATGTAGATCAAAATTCCCAACAACCAATAACTAGGTATAGTTACAAAGTGCTTTACATAATTAAAATCGTCATATTTAGTTGGAATTTTCGGGCGTAAACGCGGACGCGATATTTGATTGTGCGAAGGCAAAAGTTGTGACTGAGACATTGAACTTGTAGGCATTATGACAAAGTGCTATTATATAAATTAGGTATATCTTTGTGTATGCACACATGGCACACATGTATTTAAAATAAAATGGCAATGGGACGTGCGTGTTGCACAATAGTCCATGGTAAATTATACTTTCTTTACAAACCGCAGGTTGTAAAAATAATTTTCCATTTAAATATTAACAATTAAAGTCTCGGACTTTCCCTGATGAGCATTAAATTAAAAGAAATTAACATCTAATACTCCACACAAAATACAGTATTTAGATAAGCCTTTCTAAAACGGATGATCTATATAATTATTCGTGCTGCCTATAATTAAGTTGTTCTAAATGAAGTAGGTTTATTAAATGGATGCACGCTTTTACGCATGCAACAACTACAATAGTTTTTCTAAATCTTAAATTTTTGATAGTAAAGTGTAAAGTAGTTTTTTTCTCCTCGTTATTGATCTAGTGCCTTTTTGCAGCACAAAGACGAAATTGAAATATCTATATACTAAAATAGTATTTTACTGTCTAGGCACTAAAATACTATTAAAAAAAATGAACAAATCAGGCACACTGCTAGAGAGGATTATGTTGTTGTTGCATCAGCCTGTCCTGTATAGTAGTATTAAATTACTGGTTTGAGATGTCGACGACCTCATTGGTGGCTGCAGTGATGGGTGGCAGGATAACTAAAGAATTTGAGCCCAAAGGCCGATATATGCAGATATTCGGGCACAGCACAGCTATGCAAATCTTATTAATGATCTGCATGCTTTGCTGCAGCCTTCTTATAAAATCGAATTTGAGAAATTTTAATTACAAATGATGTTTTATTGAGAAAGTGGCTGGCTAAACATTGCCCTCCAATGAATATATTTACTATACTATATTTATTTATTAGACTCTGGCAATCTCTTCAATCTGCCAAATACATAAATTTCATTTGAAATTGACACCATATGGCTTTTGTTGGTAATTATTCCGCCATTAAAACACATCTCTTTTCGAAAAACGAAATGATTTGGTTCTTTTGTGGTATTTTTTTTTAATTTTTGATTTTTTTATTGTCCATATAAACCACACCTACAGCCTACATCATTCTCTAAACATGTGTTATTAAATTTTCGATATACAACTACAATACGGTCCTGTATAATCATGTTGATTCATAGTACCATATAAATTATAATTTATGATAGTACGCTTTAGCACAATAGCAAAATGGTACTTTACATCATAATACATTTATCTTTATTCTTCAAGAGCAATAAATGCTTTTAATGACTCGATATTATCGGAAAAAAGCCACGAGATTCAAAAGGACATTTCAGATTGTTTTCTGTTGGCCAGCACAAAACTAACAAAACTGCTTTCAATCTTGCACTCTAACCCACGTAAACTAAACATTCAAATAAAAAAATCTTTCGTCCTCATATTTTTGTCGTAATACTTGTAATTAATTTTAGAAAATAATTAGAGATATAATAGTCAGATAACAATTAAATGTTATCTAATTAAATGCATTTATTTCCCAATATCAAATTTAAAAATTTAAATAGTCAAACATTGTACTATAGTACTATATGTAAATATAAAGTGCAGTTAGATCAGATTTCAATTCTTGTAATTCGATGACAGAAAATAAAAAACAAAGTGAAAGTGGATGGTAGATTGGCTTTAGCTTTAGGATGACAAAGCGGTGTGTTTAGATAAATTTAATTAAAACAGTGGAACCGTAATTTACGATCAAATTCTCTTCAGCAGATAATTAATAATAATACAAACCATCTGCTTGAAAAAAGTAATTTCTCTCTTGTCATTGATTTACCGCAACGATGCGGTTTACTTTTAAACTGGACAACGTATAGATAGTAAACTAACCCAGTTATTTATCATAAATAAATTCAAATTCGTTCTCATCATCTAATCTAATGCAAAACAATCAACATATTCGTCGTCAAAACGTTGTAATTGTGTTTATATATATATATATCTATTATTTAAACGAGTCGTTTTAACATTAAAGTCTGACAAAGCGTCTGATTCCTATTATGTTATGCAAGGAGTATTTTTTATCCTTGAAGCAGCCTCTACTTAATCATCTACTATTTTATTTCTATTGTGTCCACCATACTATTGCAAAAGTTGAAATCGGAAAATATAGCCTCGCCTTTATTTCAAATTATAGTCAAATGGAATTTGTTAAGCAATATGTACGATGTGATAATTGCACATGGACACGGAATTTTATTTTAAATCCGAACCGGACTTTATTTGTTATGTAAGAGACAAATTCTCCATATGATAATAAACTGAGCCTATTATTGTTGCTAAATAAGAATAAGTTATATCAACTTGTTGACCGCAAGCTCGTAAAATACTTGACTTTATAAGCAGATTAGATTACAACAGTTTTAAGTTGTTGTGGAATTTATAAACTGATCATTAGGTGTATTATTTTTGAAATTTAGTTAGTTCTTGTCTTTTTACAAGTTGCCTTTTATCTGGTAATAAATAAGAGCTGATAAGGCATAGAGTGAAGAAGCATTTATTTAACACCAGCAGAGCGAGATAAAGTGAAATAAGGAAATATCATTAGCCAACTAACTATTATTGAAGTGAGGCATCTTGTGACAAATTAATATTATCCTGCTGCGATAGCTCCACACCGGTGGTAGTGTGGTGCTTGCTTACCTATTTGTAAATATTTTCTACATTACAATTTAGATAGACACTTTGTTGCTGATGACGGGTATGATGTACCTACTTATTAAAAGCAAAAGGAACACGTACGGAACCCCAATCAGAGATGCTATTGAAAGATAAATCCGCTCATGTATAATCATGGGCGTTTTGCGTCCCCATATGCTGCTGAAAGGCCATTTTATCTTTATTGAATTTTTAATAGAAAAGGCAGCGAGCCAATAAGTTAATTGCAATTTATCTAGTAAAAAAAAACAAAGGATGCCCAGAGATTAGTTATGATATGAGTTATCACGATCTTGCAGACAAGCTTCAGACATGCCGCAACAGACGTTCACCTTGAGGTCCCCGAACTAATATTCAACCAAAAGGATAATAGGCAAAAAAAGAAATGTAGGCCACAAGGTTATATGCTAAAACATCTTTTGTATAAGAAGCGTGGAGAACTTTACATAAAACAGTCCCATGTCGAACACAATGCAAGGATGGATATATGTAGACAGAGTCAAGGGAATAATTCACTGTCAAGGAATACCTACCATTGCATTGTAATTGATGAGATCGATCGATGCATTTCTTCGTTTAGTGGGTGAACCCAAGCGTAAATCTACTTATTCATATGTCAACATCCATTATTAGTTGTTGGTTGCTAGCGTTTTTAATTAAATTGAAGGCATAGCTATATTTAATAATCCGGTAGCTCGCACGATTTAGCTTTTGCTATTATAGCCTAAGCCATTATACGCACGGTAGGAAGAAGGAAGATACACCCATACAAAATACAAAACGCTTTCTCTTCCATCACAAGTACAACTATATACCTATATTTTTGTGCTGATGATTAAATGCAATTTATATCAAAAACTATTTAGATACTATAATAATATCTATCTCAGACATATTTATTCATATCATCCACTTCACTTGGACCGCTCATTTTAGGAAATTTCTCTTCATCGGAATTACCAAATTCAAAAACTGCGGTATAGGCATAGGTTTCATATAGAGACACATTGTCAAGAGGAAAAGAAGGTTTTTCCAAATCCTTGTACACTTGCAACTTGTCTCCTGCAAAATCAAATTTAGTTTGAACGGTTGTTCTGTTATGTAGTACCTATATAGTACAAGCGTACTACCCGTTCCGTTCCGTACCATTCAAATTGAGACAACTGATGATGTGAATGAGATTCTTTTTATTTGAGGTCATTGAGGTGCGCCTTACACAAGATTTTGTGCCAAATGGACATTGTTTTTGGAAGCAACTAGAAATGGCTAGAAAGTATAATGAAAATATATTAATTAAGTATAGAAGTAGTAGTACCTATATAACATACTACTATTTTATTAAGTTACCTGATTTTTTACTTGGATTTGTGTTAACTTGTTCAATCACTCCAATTGTCACCACAATTAATAGTAATATGCAACTTTTCTTCATGTTGTATCTATCTACAATAAGGCGAGTTTTAAATAAGTAGTTAAAAGTCGTATTTTATTTCGTGACTAATTTGTTTTGGACGATAACAATTTTATTCCTGTTCTATTATACAAATCGTAATTGCAATTTTGATTTATTGTAAATATTATGCGACCTGCAAAGCAAGTTCAAGGCAATATCAAGAAAAGTAGGTTTTCAAACGGTACAAAAATCATTTTCATTCAAGGAACTTTACAACAAAACCACATTTTATCTTGAATTCTTCATTACATAGGTTGGGTAATAGCCAAATTACATACCTATCGCAATGAGGATGAGGAATGAAAACAAACAATAATATATACATATTGAAATATTTAGCATTTTTACAATCAAAGCAATTTGCGTAGTTAGTAAATTTAAGTGACTGATTAAAAGGGTTATCATCATAGTTCATATTAATTGTACATATTTCGAACGAAGAACATTATTGCCGATTCTACTGCTTAACGCAATGTCGTTGAAAAACCTACTGCATATTTTTGTTATTTTGAGCCTGCTCAATTTGGTTTTGTGTTTTCCTGATGGTACGATTCAATTAATTACTTTCAATCAAATGGTCGTTATAATCTTTTTCTTTAGGCATGAACTGCTTCAATTTAGAGTGTCCCGCTGGGACTGTGTCTTGTAAAAAGGTCACTAAAACTAATATTGATAAAACCCAATTGGAAGTAGCTATAACATGTTTAGATCCTTCAAGTAAGTCATTACTTTTGCTTTTTGTTTTAATAAAATCCAATTATTCTAGATGGGATTTTGAAAGAGCATTTCAGTTACCAACCAAATCCCTATGATGCTTCTACCACTTACGAAAGTACTTCGTATTCTGGTACTTATAACTCGAGAAACCATGGTTCCAATAATATAATCCATAGAAATATCAATTTAAATTTCAACAATGAACTTGCTTAATGAGCCAAATACCTATATTTCAAATAGAACATTAATAACAATAATTATTATTTTATTGCAAACACATTCAGTTGCGCCATCTCCAAGAGTGAAAATCAACTAGCATTAAATTCTTATTCATTTCTATAATGAGAATAATCTACAAGTTTACTGGTTGGGCATCAGAGGTCTAGCAACCTGCCTTAATTTCTAATTAATTTTAATTCAAATGAATGAGATAGGAGTAATTATGCAAATTCAATGTTAAATTGACGCCCACGACTAGTAAATGTAATTTGGTCGCTTGGCGGTCCCACGCCCTAACCCATGACCCCTAATCAGCGTTCAATCAGTGCAAATTATTCGAACCGTCCACTTGGCTTTCCATCACCTGCCATTATTGTTTATTATTTTTGTACAAAAATACATTTGTCGCTGATGATAATATGAGTGGCGACGAATTAAAAATAAAAATGTGTGGAAACATTGAGGCGCCGGCGTCCGAGCGAGATTATTGTGTCATAATAATAATAATTCAATCTGACGACCGACGCACACAACGATACTTATAAAAGTTGAAACGCGAGATTATAGAATGCCAATTGAAATTCCAAAAACCTTATGATGAATGAACTCGATTGCAGAGCAATTGAGCTGAGCACTCGATGTACTGACGCGCAAAGTTGCAAAATTTAGCGCACATAGCTATTTTCATTTTGAATAAGATATGGCGCTTTTAAATAAGTTGCATAAAAAATGCGAAAGATAGATATATGGCTAAAAATATCTTAAGAGTGCAGGCCCACGCTTTTTGTAAAATGTCCCACTAAATTGATTCGTACTTATTCACAATCATCATTAGGTATGGAATGTGAGAAATTCGAGCGTAAGAAAGCGTATAATTTTGTGTGGATAGGTTCAAATTTGGTTGTTGATATGCGCAACAAAAATTCGATCAAAAAGATGATTTATCTGACTTGTCGAGATATTTTTACTCTCTCTCGACTGACTCCTTAACATTCCGAACCGAATGTGGTAAACACACATGGGAATTTTAATTAGCCGAGAGAGGAGTTGAGAGAAGGAAAAACAAGAAAAATGTTGCTTCGAAGGATGTGGAAAATCTAGCAACTAATCAGATGGATGGATATTAATTGGTTTAGTCGGGGTGGCGCCTAATTCGATTCGAAATTTCGAACCCTAAAGATACCCTTTGACCTGCATCGTAAATTAAAATTTTAGGGGTTTTTTGGTGCCACCAGCACGATTTTATGACTCTGATAAATCGAGATAATTAACACTAGCCATAAAATAGTCGTTAAATTTGTGTAATTCGTAGTAAACAAAATCTATTATCAAATTTTCCATCAAACCTCGACCAGTTAATTAGCAGTTCCATTAAATTTAAATGGACTAGACGAGACTATAAAATTGCCATTATTTTACAATAACAAGCGCGTCACGCAACAAGGAAGTAGAACAGTGGATGCAGGCGCCAGAAGAATGAAGCAGCAGCTCGAAGAAGAATGCAATCAGATCGAAAATGCGGAGTCTAATTACTCGTACATACCCTAGTGAATACCAATAGAGAGATATATGGCTGGTCGTGGCGCCTCCGAACGCACATACGGCGCGCTACAAGAAAATTTAGACGCCAGCCAGCAATCGTCAGTCATACGCAGACCACCACACAATCCGGCCAGATTTATTAACAATTTTCAATTAAAAATATTATGGCGTCGGCTCTTCTTTTGGCCATCGTCGGCATCTCTACATTTTCACCATGCCCGATGCGCAACCAGATTCTACCCTGTCTCTGCAAACGAAACGGCACCTACAACAATGTTCTTTGCGAAAACATGATCAGCTTCGATCAAGTGGTTAACAGTTTGAATGGGCACTTTACGCCCTCCGATCGTGTGGCGCTCACCATTACCCTGTCCAACTTGAACGACCTCCCTTACCGCAGCTTCAAGGAGCTCAACATGAATATTGTTACTTTGAAATTGAACAATGACAGCATTGGGTAAGTGGCTAATTCAATTAATTTGTTGTTTGCTTGCTTGCAAACATTTATTCATTTTGCGGCAATTATTCAATTTCCTTTTTTGTCATCGTTTAAAAATAATAATAATAATAATAATAATAAAAGCAAAATATTTAGAAATTCAATTGCTATATGCGAGGTCAATGTTTCTCTTGGCGTCTTAGACGACGGCGATGGCGCCTGTACCCAGTAGGTGTCTGTCCCGACACATTATTTTACATAGGTGTATTAGCTTCCGTAGGTACGTACTACAAGTTTCTTTTCCTCTTTTTTGCTTAGGCCATTGAATGCTGACATGTTTGAGGGATTGAACAAGGTCAATTTTTTGAGTTTGGCCGACACGCCGTTGGAAGTGCTGCCAGAAGAAATGTGGAAGAAAATGCCCAAATTGAAAACGGTCGATCTAGGAAGGACCAAGATTAAGGATCTGTCTGATGCCACTTTCAAGGTTTTGTTTGCTACTTTCCAAAATGCTTGCTTGCCTACTAAACGGCACCCTTTATATGTTTGTTTAGCATCTGCCTGGAGTGGAATCGCTGCTAATTCCCACAAACCAAATCACCAAAATCGACACAAATGCAATCCCCCCGAACCTACGTCGATTGCATATAGGACGCAATTATATTAAAGATCTAAACAGTACTTTAGTAAACAAATCCGATCTAGTTTGGCTTCTTATTAATAATAATGAATTGACAACTTTAGAAAATCAGTTGCCTTTATCTGCTCCCAATCTCCGGATGTTACATGCTGCTGATAACCAAATTGAAAAGGTACCAAAACTGCAATCTTATCCAGTTTTGGAGTCTCTATTTCTTGAGAAGAATCGCATTACCCGTTTGGATGGGGCGTTTGCGAGATGCCGAATGCTGGATCGAATCGTTTTGGAGCACAACAGCATTGATACAGTAAGTTATATCGCCTGCACTCACTTGTAAATTTGATTTTGTATTCTAATTAGCTGACAGAAGAAGATTTTGCTGAAAACGAAAAGCTCCAGTCGCTCTTCCTTAGCTTCAACCAAATCACCACTTTAAATAATTCGCTGCTGAACTTGCGAAATTTGAGATATTTGAACATGACGTACAATTACTTGACGGACTTTTCGTTCCAAGAGCTGGTTGGTTTGCAGAAATTGGAGAAACTTGACTTGTCCCATAATCAAATCTCAACTTTAATGGGACCAGTAGCTGTGAGTATTTAAACCTGTACACAGATGCGAGTGGATGATCATTAAACTTAGCATTAACTTTAGCTTTTCCAGAATATGGTCGAGGTTCATGCCAAACTTGACGAGTTGCGTTTAGACCACAACTTGCTCGAGTCGCTCAATGGCGCACTTGCTGGCTTGCCAGAATTGGAAATCTTGGATCTTAGTAATAATTTATTGAGTAAAATATCATCGATTGATTTTATTGGCTTGGATAAATTAAGGGAACTTGATATTTCCTCAAATCGCATTGCTACATTGGAAGAGACGAACAAAGTAAGTCATATAACGTGTGGAGATAGAGAATATTCAGCACGAATGTTAAAATTGATGTTTCAGATTGTTCTTCCAAGTTTATCAATTTTGAAAGCAACAAACAACGAATTCACCAGCCTAAAAAACGATTTCCACGGTTTTCCAGTGCTGTGCTTTGCCGATTTCTCCACCAATCAAATTGTTTCCTTGGGTCGAGAATTGGTGACGAAAACACGGTGCAGAGTCGATGGCACCCCGGAACCTTCATGGGACACTCTCAAAATCGATTTGCAAAGTAGCTTTTTATTATAGTAGCCCGGCAACTTTTAAAGAATTGTAATACATTTTATATTCCAGATAATCCAATTCTGTGCGACGCAGATTTGCTCCAAATTCAATCATACTTTGAAGGCAACCATACAAAGATTTGCGGTGTGGCTCACTGCAGTCCTTTGAACGAGCTTAGTGTTACCACAAAACCTGCGCTAATTGGTTTTGTAGCAATGACTACTTCATTGCCTGCCATTGAGTCGCCGTCACTTGTAGCTTACTTGCAGCCGAAAAGTAACGATTTGGGGAACAATATCAAGGCTGGTGGTGTGGCATTGAGGGACATTGAACAATATGCGATCCAGGAACAGATTCCATCGAGTAGTAATAATAATCATATTTCGGTGAAATTGCCGATTATTGATGCGAAACGCTTAAGTATAGTCGATAATTTAAATAATAATCTAGTGTTTAATCTTAGTACTCTGTCGACCACTACGATGAAACCACCGAATGAGCATTTACAGACGAGATATCCCTGAGCGGAATGCTGGTTTATCGGGCTTAATAAATTTTTCTTTTCTAGTTCTCTTTTATAAATAACTTGTTACTAGTCATTTGATGTTTTTTTTTTTTTTTTTAATAATAATTGCTATCAGATACGCAAATAGGTAAAAGAGAAGAAGAATAATTAATCAATCACTTTGTTGTGCTTTTCTAGAGATTCGGCAATATTCTAATAATAACTAAAGTTGTGACCAAAAATGAATTTCCGCCATAAATTATATCAAAATCAAAAATATATTTATATATATATGTACTAGATAGACTAGAATCTAGAAGAATGTGGTTGTAAATATTTCCTTGGAAAACAAATAACTAGCAAAGTAGGAAGTAAAATAACAATTGTGTATTTATATTGTTTAATATTAAAATAAATCAAAGTAGTTTCTGTGATAAGGGCCAATTTAGCAATGCGATGATGCAAAACTGGTTGTGTGGGTCATCAGGCTACGGAGAATGCATATATTTATCGTAGCAGCACAAGGTGGTGCCGAAGAAAACCAATGCTATTCCGATAAGGCTATCTGGAATTGGAAATATTAAACGATAGAATTTGCATGGTTTGTTGGTTCATTAATTGTATTTTACTTCTGTTTGGCAACGCTTCTCCCAAAATCCAACCAGTGATTGCAGTGAATGCAAATGTTAAAGAATTGGCCACTGGCACAGTAAGTGACAAATCAGCAGATTGCAATGTTATGAAATATAAAACCGAACCACATTGATTCAGAGCCATTGGTATCAAGTACTAAGTAAACAAAATGGTATAGTCATCTAGGATTAGGATTATTATTAAAGCGTGTTACTTTAATGTTGGTAGCAAGATTTAAAAGTTCCAGGAAGAATTGTTTTACGTAAGAGTTTGTTTTTATTTTCGTCATGCTTTTTGAATTGTGTTTTATCAGTGGATTGGTACATCCCCATAATGCTCCAACTCCAACCAGCAACACTAAAATTATTAAGGTTGAGGATGTAACCCAAATAATCTAAAGACCCCACACCCCGCCAACCATTTATTAAGTCGTACGTAATTAAATAAAATAAACCATCCTACTTTACCTGCCTCTAGAATCATATTAAAAGTATTTATTTTGGGCACACAAACATTGCAAACTTATCATTTACTAGAAAATGCCAGCGAGCGCTTATACATAAAAGTAATGATGAATTAGGTTAAGATTAAGCTTGCAATAGTTCGAATGCTAAGCCACTTTTGGGTTGGCGTCTGGCGATAGTTTGAAGATTGCAGTGTTGAAGCTAGTAAAAGGTCGAAATGATTGTTTTGTAGGTTTATACAAATTAACTTTTATTTTAGAAGAGAAGCAAGTAGTACATATATGTTGCGTGCTTATAATGCCTCGGATATCATGCAGT
The DNA here is from genome assembly GCA_963556235.1 of Cryptophagus acutangulus. Lineage (NCBI taxonomy): Eukaryota > Metazoa > Arthropoda > Insecta > Coleoptera > Cryptophagidae > Cryptophagus > Cryptophagus acutangulus. The sequence goes on along the minus strand of OY744566.1, from coordinate 5,010 downwards.
ACCACTTTAGCACACATCGCTCACCACTCATCACTCACCACTCATCACTTACTGCTTATAACTTAGCGTACAGTGTCCAGCGGTCATCATAAAGCGTTTACGGCAAAGCGCTCATCACTCAGCGCACACTACTCAGCGATCACGACTCACTACAAAGCGCTCAGCGCTTATCATTCAGCGCACACCACTCAGCGAGATCACTCAGCGCACACCACTCAGCTCATCTCTTCGCCGCCGTTGAGCTCATTCGCTCGCTAGTACGGCATGGCTTCAGCGGCACTCAGCTTCAGTCTTTGTTCAGTCGCGGTGAGATGTTTAGAGTTTAAAGTTCGGACGTAAGTACAGGAATTTAAGTTAATAGTGGCAAATAAATATTAGTACGGTACGGGGTCTATAATTAATAAGTTTGCTTAATTTTTTAAAAGGTATTGAATTGTTAAAATTATACCGATGAATCGTACTCTTTTATTCTAACTGGGAAGTATTAATCATATTAAAATTGTACAACTTTTATCTATTTGCCGATTTTACGGAAGACTAATTATACTTTAATAATAGAATATAATTAATACTTTAATTTTATTATACATTTTTTATTATACACGTTATAATTATTGAATGTATTTAAGGTTATGGAAACCAAGCACAAAATAATGATGTGTAAGTTGTCTAGTGTGGAGTTGTCGGTCTCCCATCTAGCGCGTCCCCCGGTGGCGGATAGGGGAATGCCTCCCAGATATGGGTGGTAGCGGGGAAATGAAATACCCGTCGCGGACCAAAACCGACAAGGGGCAGGAGCTCCGTAGCTTTGGTTGTTAACCGTCCTAGGGGTTCCAGCAACAGCATAGACCCCTCGGTAAGAAACCAGGCGGGGGCTTCCGTTATAGCTACTAGAAATAATAATGACAACAGAGATTGCGAAAAGTCTGCTTTTTGCAAGGAGCGGGAAAATTATGCGTAGCCCGGTAAAGAACACAAAAGGCGGCGACAAGAAAAATAGGACGGCCCTATAAAGGTCTCTCATAAAGCAGACAGATGAGTCGATTAATACTTCCTCCTCTTTCTCACCGGAACTAGCCGCCAACAAGAACCGCAAGCCAAATGTCACACTGCAGAACCCTGGATGATAGAGGTAAATAATAGTATATTATACACCAAGGGTGTGAAGTAGATTTTCTAGCGCGAGCACAGGTTCATATCCCGAGATGCGCAGCATCGAGGGATATGATAGTGCGAGCGCTAGAAAATTTTTCACAACCGTGGTGTATATACTATTTTTTGCACTACTAGCACGTCTAGTCCGCAGCGCCATTGACAGTTGATAGAAGAGTAAATTTAATTGTCGTAATAGATTGTTTGATTTTGTTTAAATTGAAATTTAAATTGAATTTCTATTAAACCGCTATTAAAACTGTTCGAATATCACAATTATTTATCATTAATATAATTTTGCAACTTCCAGAACCAAAAAAGTGCGCACTAAATGTACCATTGGAAAACGCCCAGTGAAATTGTAATTGATAGTTACATAAGTTTTAAAAAATTTTTTAACACATTTTACTAATTTACACAACAATTTCATTGCTTAAATAGTATCAGATAAATTACCTACAACATAGTGATTCTTTCTGTATAACTTTCTTTTTAAATTCTGCTACGGTATTATCAGAAATTCGAATTATGTGTTTATTTACCCCGGGGTTGTGAAATGAAATTTCACAACCTCTCACCGGCATAGGTAGTGAAATTAAACTTCTCAGTCTGTTAATCAATATCATAAAGTCGTGTTCTATAGCTAGTAGTGTAAAAATAATATTATGATGCGGTGCCTTTTAATTAATGCTTTCGCTTAACAGTTTATTGAGTAACTAATTTTAACGGAAAGCTGGCGTGTATTATAATTAATGGTTGTGATAACATCTTATGTGTAGTAATTCGCGGCGTATTCGAATTATTAATTTAAATAACTATAAATTATTTTTTCTTTTACTTTGAAAAAAAAAGCTCATTGATAGTAGTGCTATATATTGTAAATTTTTATTTAATACATTATTTTTATTGCAGATTTCGGTGAGCGTGAGTTATTCCTGGTTTCGAAAGACCTTCCTGGCGATAACCTCCCTGGTGATGACCCTTAATGATGTCGTCCAGGAAAGAACTTTTTAGAGATGATCTCGTGCAGGCAACCCTTGATGACTTTCACTTCCTGGAAATAACCTCGTTGAGTAAGACTTTAAATGACATGTTGGAAATAACTTAACCTAACTGCACTTTGATTTTAACTATTTTTGAACTTTATCCTAACCCTCAACTATTGTTAACCTCACCTTTTAGTCTCACTTAAAATTAACCTCACTTCAAAATTAACCTCACTTCAAAATAACCTCACTTCAAAATAACCTCACTTTAAAATTAACCTCACTTCAAAATTGAACCTCACTTCAAAAAATAACCTCACTTCAAAATTAACCTCACTTCAAAATGAACCTCACTTCACAATTGAACCTCAC